>WEDG01000118.1:0-177500 GCA_017591395.1 Schistocephalus solidus
GTTTGTTTTTATTAAGGGAAATATAGGCGAAGCCTTTGAGCTCCCTATTGATGTCAATGACACTGCAAATTAAAAAAAGGCCGACATATAATGGACGTTGGACGTTATCTCCCCATCACACTACAGGGCATCCGACAAACAATTATAAAATAATATTACTCAAGAATAGTGAGTAGTATGTTATATAACGTGAAATTGTGGGTGGGAATATGTTTCAGGAAATCTGTTAGGTTTCTGATGTCGTGGTGGTACTTATGGCTGTACTGGTCAAACTTCCGTTTAAAAGTGTCAGCGGATGGGGACATGATTATGTCCGCAGGCAGAGCATTCCAGACCTTAATCACTCTGTCGAAGAAGAACCTTCTTGTGTCGAGTCTTGCACCTGTCACACGTAGTTTAATAGGATGTCCTCGCAAAGTAGTGGAAGTGTCTGGGTAGAGTTCCGGTAAATCAGCAACCTGAAAAGCATTATCAACAGTTGTGATTACCAGAGGAACTCAGGGTTTGAAAGGTTAAGAAGATGACAACCAATTGAGTAGAAATAGGGGCCCTTTTTGCGCAAATCAACAACCCATGGATCCGCAGAAAACACCTCCCGATAACCCTCTCGATAGATAATTGGCAAAGCAAGGGCAAGAAGCTGACGTCGGCTACTTCCAACGCTGAAGACCAGCCATAGAGGCAGATCAACTTTTGTTCCAGCTGGAACGTCGACATCAAAGTCCTCCTCGTCATTCAAGTCACGAGGCTGCTGTGTGCAGCATGAACCCAAGAGCAGAGGGGCCAGTTTGGGAATGGAACTTCGAAGGCGACAGGGGACGCGCTTACCTGTGGCTAGAATATCATCTACGCTGAGGTAGGCCCCATGGAGGTCCAGTCAAACTCCTTGAAGCCAATTGAGATTGAACTCATTGACTGTCAATTGTGGTAGCAGCGATAGAACAGCCCTCTATCTTCTGCGCAGGTCCTACTGATTGTGCATACACGGTTGTACATGGATTTACAAGTCATCGTCCACCACGGAGTGGAACACACGGAGTGGATATCGTTTCACTTGACGCTCGATCTGTCAGTGGAGGAGGAGTTTGACAGATGGATGCTCATGCATTTCCATCTGTTTAGCCAGGGCAAGTGACTGAAATGCTATTTGATAAACCAGACTTGCAGACAAGTGAAGAGGTGGACCCAATGATACCTATTGACTAAAAATATAGAAGGAGAAGGCTGTTCGGTCGCCGGAAGCATGTCTTTATTCATCTGAGCTTCCGACCTCTTACTGGAGTCCATTGTCAGAGAAAAACGGCAATAAAATAAGCAGCAGTTAAAGGAGGCAGGGGCCAATCAAACGCCAGTAATGCCAGTCCGGAGGTGATTGCGTATGCCAGCGCCAGATCGATAAATCGATTGTATGAGTCCTCATCGAGACCCAGGCTTCAATCAGTTTGCGGCTTGTCTTGCTTATGCGGTGGCCGCTTATCCTCGTGGCTGTGAACTTAAATTAATGACCCGTTGCTTAGGTGTAGGCAGCCCCTTGTGATAAGCTGTCACCTTGCCTCACAACCAGCTTATGTTCGTGAATGCGTAATCCAAGCAAGCATTCTAGTCTGTCCTGTGTAGTTAAGATTCCAACGATGAAACAGCCTTCTCCTGTTTTTACTTAAACACACACCTGGAATGCGAACATTTGCCTCAACCAGAAGTATGTAGTTTTGTCAGTTTTTTTGAAAAAATTGTTCTCTTAAGCAAAGTTTTGTGAATTTAATATTTTGCGACTTCAGGTGGCGCTAATTCCCGAAGCCCCTCTCGTTTGATGGACGAACGCTATCGGGAACGACGACGTCGCAACAATGAGGCTGTTCGTCGTTGTCGGGAAAATAAACGTGCCAGAATCAACATGCGAGACGAGGTGACGGACAAGCTTCAGAGTGAAAATCAGAGTCTACGCAACGAGCTGAGTGGGCTCAGCAGTGAGGTCCATGCCCTGAGGCAACTGCTATCTTCAACTACAACGGCAGTGACTGCAACAACTAACAGAGTCACCTCCCCAACTGCTGCTGCTGCTGCCGCCGCCACCGAAAAAGCTGATGGAAAGATCTCAGGTCAGGGTCTGACCGGTTCTCAGGTGACGACTGAGAGAGAATCACGAGCGTCTGTGTCAGCGGCTACTACGATTGAAGCGTTAAGCAATCAGACTGAGGAGCTCTGGAATTCCCCCGTTTCTGTCTCCCTGGAAACCGCCAAGTATGCTTGGCCAAAGAAGGGTCTTCCACGGCTGCACTGCAGACGACGTCTCACTGCACCTCCCTACCACGAGCCCCTCTCGAACACCGAGGAACTCCCACTGCCCACGTCAGTGTCACCAGCACAAGTACCACCGCAAACTACCGCGCCGACGCCACCAGCTGCCCTTACTGAGATGATGCGGGAAGCACCGATTCTGCAGCATTGATGCGACACCGGCGCATGCCTGGAAGCCTTATACTCGAAAACAAGAATAAGTCAAAATAATAAAAGCTACTGTATATTTATATAAGTAGCAGATGTATAAACATTTAAGAAAAGCGCCTTTAGTTAGCGCCAAGAATGAACACAGTACTGCTAGTAGTGCTCAGGTGGGGAACCTTATCTGCCACAGTCGACGACGGTTGGACCGCTCATCCTCACCAACACCGCCATCTGCTCAGACTCTTTATAAAACCAATTTTTAAGCGGACGCCAACACCGCCGACCTGACGCTTTTGTACGCGTTGCACCCCTTTTCCCTTTCTCTCCTTTCCATTGCCCTCCCCCTCCTGCTCTCCCCATCTCCATTTTTATATGAAATCGGGATCAGTCTTTTACTACTTGACAATGGCGCATTTCCCCTACCAAGCACCTCAACTTTTAATACTTGCGAATTTTGCTACAAACTTTGCATATTTGACAGTTTATTTTGTTCAGAATTTTCTACCTACTGTATGTTTAAGTAAACTTTGCCGGCGTGTGTTCCGGCTGCATTTATTCCTGGCCTCTTTCTGCTCCTCAACTGGAGCATTGTGAGTGGAGGGTGTCCGAGTTGTCGCTACCAAGCAAAAAGGTTACCTTTCTCGACCTGCCACCGGGTTGCGAGCCTGGATAGGGGTGTTTCGTCTTGTTCCGCAGCTCTGGCCTGGAGTACGGGTGCCATCTCACGAAATGTTAACCGAAATTCTGAAATGTGTTTTCGTTTCGAAAAGCTTACTTAAGTAGATTTGCAGTAGTGGTACGCGCGGCCCATTGCTAAACGTCGATGCAATCGCGCGCCGAGTTGGCCGTGGCATGTTGACTCAGGCAGTCAATTAGCGTGCGCTGTAGTATATCAAGCCCGTGGGATATTTTTGCTCACGCGTACGGCAGATCGGGCAATCAATATTTGGCCGGCAATATCTTCTCACACCCGAATCAGCCAATCAGTGACAGCCACGCCACGGGTCGGACGTTTCTGGAACACCTGTCACAACTTGGAACGCGACGGGCTGGAATATTCCAGAACTCCCAGGCGACCGAATAAATACAGCGAGTTGGATAAGAGGCAACATCCATTGTGTTTGCAGTTGAGAATAAACTCAGTTTCCCGAACCGCTCTCTTTCACTTCATTTAACTCGTCGGGAAATAACAAATCGTAATTAAAGTGCACCATAATTCCAAGGCACTTCAGTCACGCGAAGATGGCAGCTTTTTGCAGGAGGGCATAAAAAAACTCGTTAAAAAGCCGGCATCTGTACAGATGACTGCTTAATTAGTTCGAATTCTTCTAGATTCTTTTCGATGCCCTTACACATTCAAATATATTTTATGGGAAACGTGCACGAAAATATTCTTTCTTGTACTCAGTTGGCAGAGAATGATGTCTTCGAATTTTATACTCGAAAAAGGGTTGTCTTTCGGTTTTGGAAATGTTTATGCTTGTTTAAGACTGGGAAATTTCCATTCATACCGCATTGCGACAGTACGTTTATTATTACTGCAAATTTTCATGGGCCCTTTATAACATCTTCTTCATGGAGTATAGCAATATATGATTTTCCTAACACGAAAAGTAACAGCATGGCGTTTTTAAAGCCTATGCACAAGTGAGGCTGCGGGTTGGGTTTAAAATTATTCGAAAATCCAAAGAACTTTTTTTGCTTAAAAAAGGAGCTTATCCAAAAGCGGGTATTCTGGAGCGACTGAAATATTATGGGGTTTGCGCGGTACGGTGATCAATGTTGCACCCCTGCTAAGTAATACTTTTAAAATCTAAAACACATTCCGGAATTCCGAGTTATCCTGTCAGTTTGGCAACCTTCCAAGCCACGGCTTTTAGCGCACCGTGATATTTTCAAGCGCATCAGATTTTTTATAGGGAGGAAAATGCACTCAGCCGTTGAAATGACTCTCTATTCCCATTCCCAGGCTACAGCTGCCGCCCGACCTGGTGCGGGAAGTTGGCGCATCTGCTGATATATCTAATGACCTCCTCTACGCATACCACCTACACGACCTGGCCTCCCGAACACAGCACCACTTCGTGAAACACACGGCAGATATCGTAGTTTGCGATGGTCGGATTTTCTGTTATCAATTGTCTTTGAAATGCCAAACACAGAAGCGGCAATTGTTTTAACGGCAGGGAAGGCGGCTCTGTATAACTTTAGGCCAAAGAGACTATACATAACGTCCTTATGTCACACGAGGATATGGAATTGCACATAGAGAACGAACATCTTAATTAATCCATCAAGTCATTCTATCCAGTGGTGAAAAACTCGGCGACCTCGGTGGTGTTAAAAACCACGACAGCAAGGATATGACATGAGTATATCCAACGCTCTAAGCGCCTGAGCTATGTGGACCTCACCGAGAGCCGGGAGGCTAATCACATTTAGGTGAAGTTACTCGCTCAGCCTACTTCAACCTATGGAATCTATCAATTCTGATACAGTAAGCTGATTGCTCAAGCAGGATTTCCTAAGCAAGCAATCTAGAATTAACCAGATGACTAACCGGCTTGCCTGCTTAATAGGCGTTTTTGGTAGAGTGGAATAATTTATTCGACTGAATTCTGAAAAGACCGTCGGCCTCGATGGGATTCAAACCCATACTGGCTGTACTCGAGCCCTACCCTTTCTGTGGTGGGCTAGAATCCTACCGAGGTCGTCGAGCTGTTCACAATTGGGTTAAATAAATTCGGCAAATCGACCAGGAACTGCAATTGCTTTATTATTCCATTAATCTTGGTAGGTTAAAGTTGAAAAGCTCATCTCGAGAGCAGAGAAATCAGTCCATAGGAGAGTTTTCGAACTGAAATATTCCTTCCAAAACTAAACACGAGAGCTGCACAAGACGTTCGGGACAAGTGAGTCCCGTAACCGATCGGTGAGAGTCTAAAAACCAATGCAAATATTCCCAATCTTAACCGGCAAGATCAAAAGTCAATGGCTAAATGGTGAGAGCGTTGGTCTTCTAATCAACAGATCGCGAGTTCGAGTCTCGGATGGTGTGAAACCGGAGGTTAGGTATAGCTGACCGATGCCGGCTTATAAGCCAGAAATGGCCATTCCAGTCTCCCTTGTCTGTGCCGGTAATGTTCTTCTACCTACACAATTAGCCGCTCTGCGGCTGCTGGCAGGGCTCGAAAGTGAGGTCCAAGGCGGAACGGGACGATTGAATCTTGCAACCGATCGATGAGCGTATGTCAACCAATAAAATCGTAGCATTTCTATTAGGTGTCAATAAAAAGCTACCGTAAACAAAAACAGCCATTCTAGTAGTAAGGGACTAGAACTTATCGAGTCTTCATCTAATTATCAGAATGCTTGAAGGCTTCGCAACTTATCAACACATTTCGTCTATCTTGCCTCCTGGCGCACATATTTTTTGTTTTTTTAAATGTACTCAGAAATTAAAAACAGCAATTGCGAAACTGGACTATCTACTAGAAACAAACGGGGAATGCTGGGGGACCCGCTAGGGGGAGCTGAACCTCCCGCAGCTGTATCTTGTAGCGGCAGAATATCGGTGAAACAAGTATCTGGGCTTTTAGCTAGTACCGGTGCTGCCACTATGGTGAACCATGCAAACCCGACAGAGTTATTTTCCATCCCGACTTTAACCTGCGCCTGAGGCGTGTTTTATTTCCGGCATTTTTACGTAGGACAGTTCGACCGTCGATTTTGACGAGGTCCACCGTATGCTCCACACCAGGTGGTGCAGGGACGGTGACTTGCGCGTGAATAAGTTTTAAGTGATAGTAGCCATGCGCTGCAGCTATCGCACTCTCTCCTCCTACCCCACCTGAGACCGGTGTCCTGACAGGGTCAAGAAGACCGGAGATGGGAGAGGGCGCAGGTGGTTGGTGCGCACACTAAATACGTTCCTTCTAATGGGATGAGTCAATGGTCTGTGAGAATCGAGGGTTTGGATACGCAGGACAGGTTACCGTGAGTTGGCCATTTGCATGTGTGTGCCAGAACAAAGCGTCAGTTCGGGAGCGCGTGAACAGCGGTTTGCTGTTAACGCACCTGGTACATGCCGGACTGGTTAAACATAGGACAAAGGTGGAGTCTGACAAAGGTGACAAACCACGCTGATCGAGGCGTGCGAGATAGTTCCAGGGGGTGAGCACAGACGTGACTCAGTTCAGGTCATGCCTGAAGGGTGGCCGTGCGTTAGCGGAGGGCCTGCAGATTAACACGGTTGCGTGGGTGTTGAGTGACGAGGATGCGCCGGAGTAGGTGACATTGGAGCGGCGGTTACGCATCTGGCTGCAGAGGCCGGAACTGCCTCTGCAGACGGTGTCGATGTTTCACTCCCACGTCAAGCAACAGTACACCGAGTCACTAAACCAATTCTCCGTGTCACCAGAAGTGGTGTTATACAGTGAGGAATCAGAGCACCGAATACAATAGGACAATGGGCCCGTGAATCAATAGTAGAGCGTTCGAATAAGCAACCAAACATTACGAGCTCGAATCCCACGTGCTCCAAATTTAGGACAGGATATAACTGATTGATAACGGCTAATAAACCAGAAATGGTCATTCCAGTCGCCTTTGTCTTTGGCTTTCTGCCTAAGTAAAAAAGGGCCGACTTATTCCTCCGTGAAATGATCAGTACTCTTTTACATAAATATACAGTAATACCCTAAAATTCGCAGGGTTACGTTCTTAGACCCTCCACAATGTCGAAAATGCGCTA
Organism: Schistocephalus solidus; assembly: GCA_017591395.1. NCBI lineage: Eukaryota > Metazoa > Platyhelminthes > Cestoda > Diphyllobothriidea > Diphyllobothriidae > Schistocephalus > Schistocephalus solidus. The sequence goes on from WEDG01000118.1 coordinate 7,199, forward strand.
ATTATGGACGGACAATTAGCAAGGGCCTATAACTACTTACCTTCGTATGTTTATCGCCAAATCTGATCTCAAAACACTGCAAGTTCATTTGAACATGGATGATATAAATTACATTACCATTTAAAATTGTAGAGGTAAAATTATATATTTATATGTATTGTACTCCACACAACACACATTGGACTAACTGCGAGGTCTGAGTTTAATTATCAGATGGCAACCTTCCAAACGCGGCGCTCAACGTTACCGCACAAGCTTCTCCTCCCCACCTGAGCCCGGTCTCACGACACAGGCAAGAAGACCGGAGATGAGAGAGGTCACAGGTGGCTGGCACGGCCGGAGCCGCCCCTGGGCGTACCACCACACCTGGCTCGGATCCCACAGAGTGGAAGTGCCATAAAGACCACATTAAGAAGGAGCCATTGCAGCCTGACTCTCAGTCCGCCAGTCAGCCACTTCACACAAAACACACATTGTGCTGACCATGCAGTCCGAGTTATCCCGTCAGTTGGCAACCTTTCAAGCCAGGGCTTTTAGCGCACCATGATAGTTTCAAGCACGTCAGATTGTTTATAGTGAGTAAAATACGCTGAGCTGTCGACCTCACTCTCTCCCCCACCCCCACAATCAGACCACTGTCCGAGCCAGTCAGTTGCCCGATGTGGGAGTGGGCGCATTGGCTGACGGATTGGCGTACCCATTTTCGTGCGCCACAGCACGACCTGGCCCCCATAACGCACACACCAGGATTTACTTACTCAAGGGATATGGAGTAGCCATCGCCATCTGACTCCCAGTCCACTGGTCAGCCATTCGACACACGCAGCACATACACTGAGCCGATGGCGTGGTCTGGTGTAAGCGTCAAATTGGCAGCCTTCCCAGCCACGGTGTCTAGGAAACCGTGATATACTCTGTTAAATGGTGATTGTGAGGGTGTTGTCAATGTATTGGTGTATATAGTGTGTGCTGATGTAGCTTAGCCTCCGGTGGTTTACCGCAGGTTTTTGTAAATGTGCATGTGTCCGAATAGGCCCACACAGTGTGTAAATGTGCGGGAGCAGTGAGGGCAGTGAAGGCGGGCGCGTCGACTGTATGTCGGAGGCCCAGGCACTAGTTCACCAGCCTCCGTGCGATGGATTCGCAGATGACCGATCAGGCCGATGCGTGAGTTGAAGATGCGGGCGCAGTGTGGGCAGGAGAAATCGGTAGAGGCTGGGGTGATGTCATTCAGGGTAGTGTGGGTGGCAGGGGCGGTAAGAATGGCATGAACGGAGGGTGCGCATGATGTATCAATGTTATCGGCATTGCGGTGAATTCTGCTGTCATGGATGCTCATGTGACCGAATAGGTCCATGCGATGAGTGAATGTGCGAGGACAGTGATGACGGTCGAGTCGACCATCTCTGCTGTGTGTTGGAGCTCCAGGCACTGGTCGACAAGTCTCTGAACGATGGATTTGCAAGTGACAGATCAGGCCGATGCGTGAGGTGAATGTGCGGTCACATTGAGGACAGTTTAGGAGCGAGTCCCCATCGCTGATGGTGGTGCTGGTAGTGAAGGTGAAGGCAGTGGTGGTTGCGGTGGTGGGGATTACAGGCGATGAGTATTGGGATGTGGTCTGTATGATGGTGGGAGTAATGGAATTGATGCCAGGAGTGAGGGTGGGAGATTCAGAAGGAGGGTTGGCAGAATTTGACGTAGAAATTGGAATTGTCGGATTGTTGATGCATTGCGTCCGAAGATGTTCAATCAGGCCGATTAACGCGCGGAAGATGCGTTGACAGCGCGGGCTTTTCGGCAGGGCCCGGGCATTGACGGAGTTGGTCTGGGCGCTGGTGACTTTCGTGCCGCTATTTTGGCCTTGCTGGCGGCAATCCGTTTGGCCTCATAGATTGCTTAACCAGTCTTCACGGATCTTATCCATGCCGATCTATCCTGGGCGAGGTCCTCCCAGGTCGCCGAGTTGATTTGCATTTGCTTCAGCGATTTCTTCAAAGTGTCCTTGTAGCGTCGTTTTTGACCTCCCTGCCGGCGAGAACCCGTAGCGACATCTCCGTAGAAAAGTCGTTTGGGTAGTCGCTCGTCGTCCATTCTTACCAGGTGGCCGCTCCATCGCAGTTGCACTTGCCTCAGCATGGCATGGATGCTGAGGATTCCGGTCCGCTCCAGGACTTCCGTGTCCGGGATCCTGTCTTGCCATCTCAGCTTCAGTATTCTGCGGAGGCAGCTGAGATGAAAGTGATTCAGCTTCCTGGCTTGGTTCGAGTGCACGGTCCAGGTCTCCGCTCCGTACAGGAGTGTCGTTAAGCCGACGGCCTTGTACATCTTCAGTTTGGTGTTCAGGTGAATACCATGGCGATTCCACACGGAGGCCTGACTGACTTTTGAGATCCGTTGAGCAAACTCGTCGTCTATTCTAATGTTGCGTGACAGCGTGCTTCCAAGATAAGCAGCAGCGTCATGAAGCTGACGCACCATGTGCGTGAACCGCTCAGGACAGCCGAATTTCTGCATGACTTTCCACAGTCCGTCACGATTCACCGTGTCAAAGGCTTTTGTTACATTCAAGATGGTAGTGTATAGGTGAGTTCGCATCTCCTGACACTTCTCTTGTAGCTGGCGAGTGGCAAAGTTCATGTCAGTTGTTCCGCGGTGTCGGCGGAAGCCACATTGGCTTTCCGGGAGCAGGCCCTGCTCTAGGTGACCGTTAAGGCGATTGAGAAGGATACGGGCGAAGATCTTCCCGGCGATGTTGAGCAACGAGATGCCTCTGTGATTATCACAGAGTTGCCGGTTCCCTTTCCGTTAGTGGAGATGGACGATGGTCGCGTCTTTGAACTCCTGAGGAACTTGTCCTTTGCGCCACATCTCCTGGAAGAGTGTTGTGAGTTCTGCCATCAGCCGGGGCCCACCGTGCTTGTAGACTTCCGGTGGGGTTGCGTCGGATCCCGGTGCATTACCGCTGGAAATCTGCTGGACGGACCGGATGGGTTCTGGTAGGTAAGGCGGCAGATCCAGGTCATTGCTCGTGTCCACTTGAGGGAGCCGGTCAATGGCAGCATCGGAGATGGCTGATGAGCAATTAAGGACGCTTCTATAGTGCTCGGCCCAGTGCTTCAGAATTTGCGATTTCTCTGTCAGCAGTGTTGTGCCGTCAGAGCTGAGCAGCGATGCGGTCCCCTTGATACACGGTCCATAGATGGCCTTGATGGCTTTGAAAAAGTTTTTCATTTCATTGCGGTCCGCATGCCCCTAGATTTCCTCAGCCTTTCGGATCATGCAGGCATCCTGCATCTCCCGCAGCCGTTGCTGTACAAGGCGTCGGATCTGAAGAAGGCTGCTTTAGTGGCGTCTGTCTGAAGGTCCATGTAGGCTTTGAGTAGTCAATTCTTCTTCGCGAGTACGTTGCTGATGTCGGCGTCATTGTCGTCAAACCAGTCCTGGTGTCGACGGCGTGCGCGTCCGAGGACTTTGAGCGTGGTGGACTGGATGACATTTCGCAGTTGACATCATCCTGTGTCTACGGTAGCATTATCAGCTGGAGCATGCAGGTCCTCCATTTTCTCGGGTATTTGGTTGCTGAATCCAAAACAGTGAGCAGGTAAATTTAATAAAAGAGTATTTAACTTACCTGGTTGCCTCTTACCTTGGGGCCTTCGTCGGGGGTGCAGTCGGAGCCTCATCTGGGAGATGACGAGGTGGTGATCTGTCCAACTATCGGCATCGCAGATCGCCTTGGTTACCAGCACGTCCTGTTGATCTCGCCTCCGAACGATAACATATTCCAGTAGATGCCAGCGTCACGTGACCTTCTCCCGCATCGGAAGGCGTAAGAAGGTGTTGGTCAGCAGGAGACGGTGTTCCGCACACGTGCGCAGAAGAAGGAGGCCGTTATCGTTACGGCTACCGAGATCGTGGGGACCCAGCACTCCCTGCCAGGCAGCGTGGTCCGTCCCGACGCGGGCGTTGAAGTCACCAAGGCCAATTAACTTGTCCACCTTCGAATCAGTTGTCAGCAGGGCGTGCAGATCCTCGTAGAATTTGTCCTTCGCCACATCAGAGCTCATCATTTGGGGAGCGTAGGCGCTAATGATGGTGGCGAACTGGTCTCCCCGATGAGGCAGGCGGAGGCTCATCAGGCGATCATTGACACCCTGCGGCAGACAGGGCAGACGTCCCACGATGTCGTTCCGGATGGCAAAGGCAACACCAGCGTCTCGTCAGTCTGCCATTGGCCGGCCGCTCCAGAAGAAGGTGTAGCCGGCACCCACCTCCTCCAGTTGAGCCTGCTCAGAGAATCGGGTCCCGCTGAGAGCAGCAATGTCCACCTTGTAGCGCCCCAGTTCCCGAGCGACTAACGCCGTCCTCCGTTCCGGCCGGTTGCTCCTAGGATTGTCTAAAAGGGAACGAACATTCCAGGCTTCTAGTGTGAGTGGACTCACCCGAGCAGCCTGGAGGGTATGGCGAGGGGGATGGGGACGGGGGGTATTGTTGTTTGTTTGAGTTTTACGACCGCGTAGTTTGCGATCTGCGAGCCTCGGCAGGCTGCAGAAGACGTGATAACCAGCATTTGTTTAGGGCGCCTTTTCTAGCCCCTTCCTCCGCGAGGAGGCGAACAGTGCTGTCCCTAAATAGGGCTGCTCGGACATGCCAGACGACTGCCGAAACTCCACTATGGGTCACGGTTCTGTTTTAGTGGGAGAACGACCCGAGTTAGCCTGGGCCGCCTACGGGGTTGCTGTCGCCCCCACCGTAGGACTTTTTGAGAGGGGGAGGTGGGAAGTTCAGGAGTCAGACATACCGGGTGTGGAGGCACACACAACACCGGAGACCCTCACCTGTTTTAGCCCGCCGGTCATGACGGTTGCCCGGGGTGTGGCCGCTGGGAAGAACCCAACTTCGAGGAGCCACAGGTGAGAGTTGGGTACCAGCTAGAGGCGCCCATAGGAGCATTCACCACCTGTACGAGACAAATGGAGCGACCACATGCTATCTGTGTGGTGCTACCCCTAACTTGTGCCCCAACACCCCATTGTTTACGTTTACTGCCCATGTGGTGATCGTATCCAGGATAGAAAAAGACCCAGTCACGAAGTCAAGCGAGACAAGGGCGTGGTAGACCTAAATGACCTTTGCTCTCCTGACCAATTAGAAGCGACTGTCGACAATGAAAGAACGTCATGTACGTGCGCCATGCACCACACAATATCCCCTCATACGCCCTCATACACACGGGAAAGTATGCACTGTTTAGCAAAAATGTTGCTGTCCTAAGTAACAGGAGCGCGTGGTAGTCTCCACTTACTTACTCCACTTACTCCTAGCACAACTAAGTAAGCGGAATAGCGCATTTTTCCGATTAGTTTAGGATAGTCAGTTCTAGTTAGAAAAAAAAACACCGTCCTGAATAGTAGCCAAGTAAGAAATCATAAAAAAGCATGAGGATGACTCTAAAATGTGCACAATTCGTCGTCCACCTAAAGGTCATATGCAGTGACCGAAGCAATGGTCTCTCTCTCTTCCCGTTTTTCTCAAGGCTTATGATGAATGTATAACTAGGTAGTTGGGCGTTGTTTACTCACCGTTTTTACCTAAAAATGGACGTTAGTGACCGGGCAACTCAACCACCAGTCAATGAGCATTAGCACCATGCACTGATTGGTTGATCGTGATGATAATTAGACAGTAGTATGACTTTCCTTAAAGATAACGTCAAGGTTTCGCCCCATATGGGTGTACTGACATTGCATCTATCCCGGCTATTGTCAAGCCTGTCGAACTCACAATGTACCGGCTCATAACTGCCCCACCGTGCAAGATTTAAAAATTCCTTAGGTTTTTCCCCTACCCGGCTGGATTTCATGATCCCAGAAAGTCGTGATAGTAAACACTTTTCGAGCTCAAACTAGCTCTTGTGGATATCTGAAATATGACATGGTAAGCAGACATTTACTATCTCACTGAGAGCGTGCGAAAACGAGTTTCAGCTGTAATGTTATATAAGGGTTGGCTTATCCGATATAGATAAATGAGTTAATTGATTCTCTTTGTTTACGATTACAGTTAATTCAAAATCGATTAATCAGCAGTAAGATGACGTAAAAGCATGCTGGGTTTGACACGGAAATAGGTGCCCCTGTACTAAAGACGGTCTTGTTTTAAACTACGGGGAGATACATAGGCCTCTGTCCTAAACTTAACCCTAACCGTAACGCTAACCCTTCTAAAAATAACCCTCAAAACTCTAACCAACCTTGGCACTGGCCCAAACTCTAATCCTTGGCAAAACTCCCAGAGTATCCGGCGCAAGTTGATCTGTATTTCCGTGCCCTACAGTACGGCATCCATTTGTTTTCCTCGACTTAGCACGATGCACCGGGACATCAGTTGATTTTGTCCAACAGTGTATTCGTGAGCCCACACCCACATTACCAATGCCTTTAACTTCAAGGATACCATTTAATTTATGCCGATAAATTTGAATAACTTCAGGGCAAAGTTGTCAGTATAAGACTGGCCAAGACCGGCTCAATCTAGCTACAAACATTTTGCTTGAAAAGGATCCACTCAACCGGACCGAAGCAGAAAAAAAATACGAGATTGCTGAAACATAGCCTTTATTGGCCTGACGTTTCGGATTCTCTCTCACAGCCATCATCAGAGCCAGTTGCAACGAAGGGTATACTGTCCACACCTGAAAATCTTACAGTAAGCAGGCTGTCATATGCACACGACTTGCGGTCTCCGCAATTACTGAAAAGTTTTGCGCGATGTTACGCCAACCTCCTGCTGCTACAAAGCACACAATACATGGGTTCGACTAACCAGTCCAGGTCCCCGAATCGCATCGTTCTATGGGAAAAAAATCACTAATTATGGCGAACCAGACTTTCTTAAAGTACTGTTTCAACGGCTCTGTTGTCCCGTTTCGTTTTTTATAAAAAAACGTAGCCAATGTGCAGAGATTTAAAATAGTCACTCTTTAATTTCTCAGAAACTAATAGCTATATTTGAGTGAATCAGTCTAAACCAAGCTATATAGGCGCAGAGAGAAAGTTGATATGAATATTTGGGTCAAAGTCCATCAGCCGCAGCGGAATAACCGCGTAATATTTATTAAACTACCAACATTATGCCAGTAGTATCTACTGAAGCTATACGATAGACCATACTGGCAGCACAAGCACTAGATAAAAAGCCCAGACACATGTGTTTCGCTCGACAGAGCTGCGCAGGGTTCGACACATCAGTGGGTCCCCCCAGAATTGGCCTTTCGCTTTGGCCGTTCGCATTGGCGGCTTATAAATTGCTGTTTGTAGGCGGTTTGTGAACGTGCATGCGACCAAGAGCATGTAAATTTCACTAGGGTTGAATATTATCGGCAAAGGCAAGGGAGACTGGGATGGCCATTTCTGGTTCATTAGCCATCATCATCCAGTCATACCCAACCCCAGGTGGTGCACCACCCGAGACTCGAACCCGCGACCCGTTGACCAGAAGTCAAACGAGCCACGGACTCGTTGTCTTGTCGGTTTGGATCGGAAATATTGACTTGCATTCCGTGCTGAACGCTCACCTATCACGAACTGAACTCACTTGTCTCGTTCTGCCTTGGGGTTCACCTCGGAAAAACGAAGAAAACGATGGCTACCCAGTATTCAAACCATGGTTCAAGCACTGATGGTCAATGGGTCTCTGGATTGTGTTCGGGTACCGATGTTAGCTATTTGTTGCATGCATAAGCGACATGCAGTGAAGTTTATCCCTATAATTGAATGCCAAGTAGAAGCAGGTCCAACGATATATTTTTACGAATGGCTAGCTTATCAGTGAATTAATCAGGCTAGACACGACCATAAAACCGTCAACCACCAGGAAAACTACGTGGATCCGAATACTGGTGCGTACACACAGTAAATCTAGACGATTTAATTAGTCAGCAAGATTCAGATTTTGAAAAAAAAAATCGCGGAGTACCACAACATTTACTTCAGGGGCACTTGGGTGAACATGGCTGACGTGTGTTGAAAGGAGATGAAAACCACTTCGTAGCAATCCTAGGTCATATTAAAAAAGAGTATTTTCTGCTTAATTTATGGTATTTAATTCAGATTTAATTTTTGCAATACAGATGAACACCGATGATAGGAATCACGTTTTAGTAGCACCAGTTTTTAATGGGAAGGGCGTCCACTGACCAGTTTACTGGAAGTGCTCGCGCCGCTGCGACTTGGGGTTCAATCTAGAGCCCTCGCAGACAGTCGCATAGAGACTAGTGGTGCAGTAAGACCTCGAAATTTTACGGGTCTAGTAGATGTAATCCGTATATTTTTTTTGACCGTTAAGGTATATGCATATATCATTTTAGCGTTAATTGGTTAGTAATAATACATTGAGATGATTTCATACAAATGATGCTTTACTTACTGTCTCCAATAACAGTTGTTAAAAGAAAACGGATCATCACTGAAATTATGGCAATTTTATTTTTGTACGCCAATCCTGCATGAAATACGCTATTGTAAGCAAATAAAATCTTAGCTTAGTATACAGTCTCTCATAGAAAATGCGCTCAAGGGAATTCAGCGCCTAATAAAATACGCTGGTGGCCCGAGGCGGCGGAAGTAGACGCACATATGCGTTCCATGTGTACAGTATATTATTGTAAGCACTTTATAGTACATTACTATACATATAAATATATAATTTTACCTGCAAAATTTTAAATTGTAATGTAATTTATAACATCCATGTTCAAATGAACTTGCAGTGTTTTGAGAGCAGATTTGGCGATAAAAATACGAAGGTAAGTATTTATAGGCCCTTGTTAATTGTCCGTCCATAATTAGCGCATTTTCGACATTCTCGAGGTTCTAAGAACGTAACCCCGCGAATTTCGGGGTATTATTGTATATATATATATATATATATATATATATATATATATATATATATATATATATATATATATATATATATATATATATTTATATAAACGAGTACTTAAAATTTCACGGAGGAATAAGACGGCCCTTTTTTTACTTAGGCAGTAGGCCAAAGACAAAGGCGACTGGAATGACCATTTCTGGTTTATTAGCCGTTATCAATCAGTTATATCCTGTCCTAAATTTGGAGCACGTGGGATTCGAGCTCGTAATGTTTGGTTGCTTATTCGAACGCTCTACTATTGATTCACGGGCCCATTGTCCTATTGTATTCGGTGCTCTGATTCCTCACTGTATAACACCACTTCTGGTGACACGGAGAATTGGTTTAGTGACTCGGTGTACTGTTGCTTGACGTGGGAGTGAAACATCGACACCGTCTGCAGAGGCAGTTCCGGCCTCTGCAGCCAGATGCGTAGCCGCCGCTCCAAGGTCACCTACTGCGGTGCCCTCTCGTCACTCAACACCCACGCAACCGTGTTAATCTGCAGGCCCTCCGCTAACGCACGGCCACCCTTCAGGCATGACCTGAACTGAGTCACGCCTGTGCTCACCCCCTGGAACTATCTCGCACGCCTCGATCAGCGTGGTTTGTCACCTTTGTCCGACTCGACCTTTGTCCTATGTTCAACCAGTCCGGCGTGTACCAGGCGCGTAAACAGCAGACCGCTGTTCACGCGCTCCCGAACGGACGCTTTGTTCTGGCACACACATGCAAATGGCCAACTCACGGTAACCTGTCCTGCGTATCCAAACCCTCGATTCTCACAGACCATTGACTCATCCCATTAGAAGGAACGTATTTAGTGTGCGCACCAGCCACCTGCGCCCTCTCCCATCTCCGGTCTTCTTGACTCTGTCTTGACACCGGTTTCAGGTGGGGTAGGAGGAGAGAGTGCGGTAGCTGCAGGCAAGGCTACTACCACTTACAACTAATTCACGCGCAAGTCACCGTCCCTGCACCGCCATTCTGTGGAGCATACGGTGGACCTCGTCAAAATCGACGGTTGAGCTGTCGTGTGTGTCTGTGTGTGATTAAAGCCGATATCACATCCCTGACCGCCACATAGGTACAACAGGGCGTGTGAATATGCCACCCCTACCCATATTGCAGTGGGGCTTGCGCTCAATTCCAGGAGGTTAAGACAACGATTATGTGGGCTAGGAGTGAGGTTAGGTATGAGGGGGTAGGTAACCCCCCGGTAGTAGTGGGTGATGGCCATATTTCTGTGTCCGAACAAGAACAGTATCTCAAGGGCAGTTTTGCACAGATCAGGTAAAAAAAGATGGAAGGGCTGCAGATAAAAAGATGAACGTGGCAAAAATAAGGATTCGACGCTAACCGCAACTTAAACCCATACCCTTATTATCCTAGTTCTACTCCTAACTTCACTAACCCAACCCCCTGGAATTTAACGCAATCCTGCCTGCAATAAAGGGGGGGGGTTCATGTCTCCGTGTCCAAGCAAAGGCCTCGGGCAGTAAAGCTGATAGTTTTTACATTCTAACGAATTATTTGCGCCACTGTATTTGCCACTTCCATATTCGTGAACCGTTTCTTTCTGTCTACGTTAGCACCCACCGTTGCTTGAGTTGATATTGACAAGAGTTCCTTACCCCTTCTACTTTCACTGGCTTTGGGTGTGCTAGTCGTGCCCCATTTGACGCCCTTCCGTCTGAACCTGGACAGTCTAGGGTGAGGATTACTTAGATGGCTGCCTGAACAGGAAACGGAAATAGGAACGCCCCGCCCACTTAAACTAGGTGGTCTTGGGCACAATTCCAGGAAGTGCAAACATTCCTGTGTCTTAACCCTAACCTCAAACCTAAGTCTAACCTTAACCATAACCGTATGGTCCCTGGAGGTCGGCAGAAAGAAGTCTATAATGCGGGCAGGTCCGGTTCTCAGTTTACGTTTGGAGGGCCATATAAGTCATCATTACCCAGTCGAGGAACGCAGTGTCGCCCATCTCACTCTCTTTGTATGCTTCAGTTCCGATATTTAAGATTCTTAGAAAGTTTGTGGAGCTGCCCTGTCGATGTCCGCACTTACACATGTCCTAACTATAATTGGAGGAACTGTGTGGCATGCCCATTTGGGAAAAAAAATCAAATTTGCCAGGGAAAAATATCCCGTAAAACACGAAATAAGATCCCAAGTGGAAAGTTTTCTTGAAAACAAAACGTCGCCAGAACTTTCAGCAATTTGTTGGAGTGGCATCCAAACTGAAAATACCAGAAGCCAAATACGTATTTTCGATGACAGAACGCTTTAGGTCGCTCGGTAGATTCTGGACAGCGCATGTGAACATCACATAGATGACAGGCTGAGCTTACATGCCAACTGGGTGCAGCGTGACATATCGATCGATAACTTTGCTAAGCAGACCACACTAGTCTCCTGATCTTACAGGGACGAAGACGAGGAACCCAGCTGTCACGCAGATATCCACTTAAGAGCAACAAAAATGTTTTTAAGCCACACCTCTTCGTAACGCCTAGGCGATTTTTAGTTTTCAAGCTGTGCTCTCTGTGGCTGATACCGTCTCTGATGATGGGTTTGAGTTGGAATCCGAAACGTCAGGCGAATTAATTTCTTGTTACAGAGATCGCGTCTATCTTCTCTCAGCGGGGCTCAAGGAGGAGCCCCAAGACAGAACAGGACGAGTGAGTTCCGTTAGTGATCGGTGAGCGTTCGTCAACAAATGTATCAGAATTGATGGATTCAAAAGGCTGTGGTAGTTTGAACAGGTAATTTGAATCACATGTGATTAAGCTCACGACTCCCGACCATGGCCTCGTAGCTTAGATGGTTAGCGCGTGGCAAGCCTTGCCCTCGCTGCCATGACTTTGAGCCCCACCGAGGTCACCTAGGCTTTCACAATTGGGACAAATTAATTATTTAAGCTTGCCAAAAACACAAATTTATATTCCTGCAAGAACAGTAAATACGCAAAATGTATGCTTTGAGCTCTTACCATTTTGTCCCGTTTCCGACAGTTATCTCCAGTACTGACATGGCACTAACTGTCCGATTGCATTGCCTTCCACGTTATGGTGTATCGGCCAATGACAACGCGCCTAGAGAGGTCACTTTCAAGGTCAAAAATTTTTCGATATTCCGGTCTGCAACCCCCCATTCGAAGTTTACTATCCTTTCGGTTCCTCAAGCACTGTAGTTACCACACTCACTTTTTCTGACAAGTTTTTTTTTCACGCAAACCAATGGTTCTGCACGCTAGTTGTCCGCACGTTACCAAATACGGTAGGGATGCCTTGTATGGCCACCTAAACAGGACACGGTATTAGGAACCACCCACGATGCATATGGTTTTGCACTGAATTCCAATGAAATTAGGCTTATGATTGAGGAGAGTGTTCGGGTAAAGTTTAAGGTTAGGTTTAAGCTTCAGGCTTCAGAGTTGGGTTGAAGGTCATTATTATACTAAGAGTTAAGGTTTTAATCGTGGTAACTGTAGGATTTAGGCTTAGTGAAGGGCCAGGGCTGCGTTTAAGGTGACGGTTTAGTTTTATATTAGGGTTAGTGCTAGCGCTAAGACACGGGAATAGTTACCCTCCCTGAGAGTTACCGTAAGATCACCTATTTTGAGCGGGCGAGGCGGTTCCTATTCTCGTGTCGTATTTAGGCGACCATACAACGCATCCCTACCCCAAAGACATCCGAGATATAGGGGGTGTTTAGTAAGGGAAATGTAGCAGGTTGCATCAAAGTAGTAGTGGCTGCACGTAGCAGCCCCTAACTAACACCCAAATCTCACTGTTGGCTCCACGCGGCTAGGCCCAATAGCCACACCCCAGGCAACCACTTCAACAGGCGGGTCGAAAAATGTGAGGGGCTCCGGTGTTGTGCGTGTCCCACTTCCGCATGAGACAGCTGACCGGCTCAGACGGTGGTCTAATTGTGGGGGTCGGGGAGAGAGAGAGAGAGTGAGGTCGACGGCTCAGCGCATTTTTTCTCACCAAAAACAATCGGACGCGCTTGAACCTATCACGGTACACTAAAAGCCGGGGCTTGGAAGGCTGTCAGCTGACGGGATAACTCGGACCGCGTGGTCGGCCCAGTGCGTGCGTTTGTGCGCCATGGACGACTGGCGGACTGAGAGTCCGACTTCAATGGCTCCTTAATGTGGTCTTTATGGCACCCCCACTCCGTGGGATCCGATTCGCCCCCCACTTTGTTGTTGTTGTTGGTGGTGGTGGTGGTGGTATTGTGTCCTTGTTTGTGGTGCACGACAGTACGTAGGCCTGCGCCCTCTCCTATCTCCGGTCTTCTTGACTCTGCCTTGCCACCAGGTCAAAGTGGGGAGTGGAACAGAGGTAGATGCAGCGCAATTCTGCTCTCAGTATAATCCAGTGCCAGCCGCCGTCCCTGCACCAACATGCTGTTTAGTACACGATGAACATCGTCGAACTCGACGGCTGAATTGTCACCAAGACATCCTCAATGAGGCCACGCGAACTGACAAGTGGCTTACTCTGCTGAATTATGCTATCCGTCAAACCCAAGAAGGCTTCTGAAGGAGGATGCTTGGGTAGGTCGAACGTATAGATAAGAAACTGCTCGGCGATGCGGAACAGCATTCTTCCTGAGGATTCGTGGTGGCATGTACGCGGCAGGTTTAAGCACTTTTCACCCGCGTCCTCTTGCGTTGTTCAGCACTAAATTTTAATGAATAATAACTACAGTCCCCGATCCATTTGCGTTTTGGTGGCAAGTTAAGTCGAACGCAGCAAAATATTGATGTAGCCGTAGAGGCCAGCTATAAATTCACAACATCTACGCATAGAACACACGTGACGATTACTCATTCCACGTGAGTAAAGCTTCAATGCCTCGGAGTTGAGAGGGCCACTAGGAAATAATTGAAACCTGACCCTATCATAAGCTGGAACATCTGTATGTCACAACCGTTGACCTGCCATGGTGGGTTAAAAGCACAGCAGATTTCTTTTAACGAGTAAGGGCCAGACAGCAGGGTTTATGTCAATCAATCTTCAATCTCCCATCGTGTAACGGTATGAAGATCGAGGAAAGCCAGCTTTTACTAAGAACAGGCACGGTGGCTCAGGTAAAATAAAGCCACTGACCCAGGTCTTACATTTTACGTTTGATGCTGAGCAACCATTTTGGAGACATCTGGTAGCGGCTAAGGCGTTGGTAAACATAAACACGATGCTAGTTCAACCATCGCAAGCCACAATTTTCGCCTGCTCTCCCACGGAGTGGATGCAGCATCGGTGACTTACAAGTGAGGCAGACGTTTGCAGCATCTACCACACTTGGTCCTCCCACACCCACCTGGTTGCTGAGACATGAAAGAGCCAGGACAATTGGAGATTGGCTCAGGCGCAGTGGCTGACAAAGCTTGACAGATCAACTGTGTCTGCACACACAAGACCTGTCTCCACAAAATATACCAGATTTCTGTGAGGGCGGCTCAAACTTCAAATGAGTGCTAGCAAGGCCAAATTAGGACTGTTCCTTCTAGTTCCTTCAGACCCGGCCCCGAATAAGAAGAGAAGTTGGAAGCCATCTGCGAAGATGTTCGAGGCTCTACAGAAATACTGATGAACATGTCAACAACCGGATGACGACACACATCCAGCACCGCAAAAGCGGGTCATCATGGCAGTTCGACAGTCCATTTCAACGACGTCCACCGTATGCTCCTCAGCAGGGTGGCGCAGGGACGGTGACTGGTGCTGGATTATAGTGCGAGTAGACTTGCATTGCGTCTACCTCACTCGCTGTTCCACTCCCATCACTAAAAATCTAACTTTACACAAGCAAACACTTACACCTCATTACGTGGGAAAGTCTGTATTTAAATTGTACACAAAACCCAATGTCCAGTTGATAAAGCAACCGAGGAAGTGAAGTTCTCTGGGGGGAAGTTTATTTGCGCTCTGCTGCTTAGATTAAATTGCATCTATCCATCTTCACAGACTAGAGAGTTTTGTGCACAGCTCCCATTTTGCTTGATGTATAAGTCGCCACTGATGACTGTGGGGTTGAATCCAACCCCTGCTTCGCCGGTACCTGTGTCAACCCCATTCTCATTGACCGCGGAGGTTCAAAAATCTACCGAAAAACGGTGCGGCGAACAGACCCTATCTTTACCCAGGAGAAGATAGCCGCTGCCTACCGACTTTTGTGCGAATGTTGGACACTAAGGCGGAGGTAACAGCCTATGCCGCGAAAATGGGACACAGCCCCAACTTCGACGTCGCTGAGATTGTGGGCTGAGGGCATGATTACTCATCGAAGAAGGCTCCAGAAGCCGGGCGGTCCGCCGACTTCGCCGTTAACCGCTGCCCCCATCCCCTATCTGGTTTGACAGACCTCCTCCGCAGGAGACAGCAATGGCGTGAAACAGTTGGGAACGCCAATTATCGCCGCGATCAGCGAGGGCGGGGGTGACACAGATCAGGGTGAAGAGGGGGCATAATGGCCCAGTCTCTGCAGATGTTTAGGCGAAAGCACTACTCGAACAGTCGACAGGGGTCAAACGCGTGTAACCACTTTAGTATTTCGATATACAAGAAAAAAGCGACGTCATGAAATTTCGCGACCTCGTATTCATATGCATACGGTCATTGCCTATTATTAATTCAAGATGAACTATCAAATTATATATCGACCTAGAGGGATGAAACGTGATAGGTAAACAAAGCATAAACTGTGGGTCTGATATATGCGGTTTTACATGGGCGCCCGCAAAGGCAGTTGGTAACTCGGTCAGCTGAACACTTGCCGAAATAGCTGCTAAGGGCGGAAAATAAGATACCCAGGAGTTCAATTACAAAGCACCTGGTGGTCTTATGGTGGACGACGACTGGGCGTCTCCTGCGCTACACAGAGGCAGCTGCAATACGGAGACGAAAACCAGAACTCTGCACCCTTCCTCTCATTCCCTCCTCCCACCCCCCCGTATGACTGACTGTTATCCCACGCGTTGCAGTGTTAGTCACGTTTGACACGTTTTGACTGAAATCTGAACTGGTTTGCATAGATAAGTTTTCCTTCCCCTTTTCACCCTCTCCATGTGAAACCGCATGTATCAAACTCCACAGTTTACCTATCACGTTTCATCCCTCTAGGTCGATGTGTAATTGGACAGTTTATCTTGAAGTATGAGTAGGTAACTACCTTATGCAGTTGAATACAAGGTCGCGAAATTTTACGACGTCATTAAATTCTGCTTATTTCGTCGCCTTTGTCTTGTTAAAATTTATTCCGGGAAAACAGTGCTTCATTTATTGCTATGTAATACTTATGTGAGGGTAAAGTGTTAGCGTTCGGGGAAAAATCTGGGTCAGAATCGGTTACATGCCCCTACCCCCAGGAATCGGAGACCCTGGGCACACAAATGATCCCTATTATAGCCTCTAATACCTTTGATAGCCTGCATCGTCTAAGGACTAGAAACAAGTTTATGAACATTAACCATGGATGCATGAAACTCGCACGGGCAGAAAATAGTTGACATGGGAGGGAGTCGAACCATCGACTGCCCAAGTTCCCGTAGAGTGCTCTACCTAATAACATATGCACCTGCTGGCTATGCGACTAATTAGTAGTTCTGATTGAAGGGCAAAGTCGGCAGACAACGTCTGGCGTCCTTGTTCAAGGTCCCCTACGTCAAGGTTATTTGCCTATACCAGCGCGCAGTTCCAGACACAATGACCCAACAGTCTGGCATCTGCGACATGCGCAAACGCGGCACGTATTCAGACGGTAACCGCCGTCCGTGCCCCACACTTTAAAATTATATGCATCTGCTGCAGTACTAATAGCACTGTTAGTGCCAGCAGCATTTATATTAATAGTATTATTATTATTATTATTATTATTATTATTAGTAGTAGTAGTAGTAGTAGTAGTAGTAGTAGTAGTAGTAGTAGTAGTAGTAGTAGTAGTAGTAATCCATCAAAGCAAAATAAAATTGTGGAGGGATGAACAGGGGGTATTTATTAAGTCATGAGCAAACTCAATGGGTGTTCTACTTTCTTTTTCCTCGCATACGTAAGGTTTCGCGTTAGGACGCATCACCACCGACTGGGAGCAGTTGCGTACTCCTGAAGTCTCAGAAGAAATGTAAGTCCACACGCAGAGACATTGTGAGTTCTTGGGTGTTTATGTCTATCCTTGTCGGCTGAGCAAGTGTAAAACATTAACACCAGGACGGTGTCGGTTTGATCGCTGCTTTACTCTCTCTCTCTCTCTCTCTCTCTCTCTCTCTCTCTCTCTCTCTCTCCCCTCACCCACGTGAGCGTGCTGTGAAGATGCAGTCAAGAAGACCGGAGGCGGGATCCAGCGATGGCGGTTGTCCTCCATGGTTTCTGTCTGACATTACATCCGTTGGCACAGGGTAAGTCACCCAGCTCACAAAACATTTAGTGAAATTCTGAACTGCGATTTCGAACCTAACATATTACTTTGGGGGGGAGGAGGAGGAGAGGGGTGGAAACATCTAACATCATACAGTTGCCCGAAGGTATTTTCGTCACGCCAGGGTGCCGGTTTTCGACTCCATGTCTTTCCGACAGCCTGGAAATCACATTCTCAAAAAATGACTACTTAAATAGTGTAAACTTTTCGGTTGAATTTCTATACGAATGTTAGAAAAATCCTGCTTAAAATGTACTCTTTGTACTCATTTTGTAGTAAATTACGTCTCACAATTTGCGCTTTAAAAAATCCCTTTTCGACTCCTGGATAATTTTGAACCCGAAGTGCCGTTGTATTAGCGCCTAGGGCTTTCAAACTACAAAATGTGCACTTTTCATTGAAAAATATGTTTTTAAGAGGGCCCCATGCATGGCGCTAAAGGTAACAACGCGCACGCTGTGTCTTCTACTAAGTTCGACCATCGATTTCGAGGAAGTCTGGGGCTGACAGCAAATATTGTTAGGTCCAGCGTACGTGTTGAAGACTAATTGCCTCAAGGCCATGCAACTTCGCCGCGAACGCTTTTCGGCTCACCGACCTGCGGACATTTGACCGGCTTCCACTCACACACGCACGTACGTCCTGATCGTCGTGGCTGTCCAAGTGCCACTTGAACACCCCTTCCCTCGCGGGTAGCGCAACGCACACCCATCGCTCAAAACTTAACTTGCTCCATAGGCCTATTTAAGTAGCTACCACCACTGTCTCATACTCTCTCAGGCATGACTGGACACAGTCAAAACTAGCCTGGCTTCGCCAGTGGTCACTACTGCCTCAGACAGCAGTTCACAGTTCTGTGCACAATAAATCCCGCATTCTGCTGCCTTCTGCCTTTTACTTACAATCCGAGATTTGGTCTGATGATTGTATTGCTCTGAGCTCACTCACTGCATGGACGCTACAGGTCCACCATCTGCTCCACTCAGAGACGATTACTTGCGCGTGATTTAGCTTATAGGGATAAAAAATTGTGTTGCATCTACCACACTCTCGCCAACCCCCCCCCCCACCCCTAATCTGGGCCCGGTGTCATGACCAAGGCAAGAAGACCACCGACGGGAGAGGGCGCAGGTGGAGCCACCGCTGACAGCTTGCCACCACACCAGTTCTGATCCCACTGAATGGGAGTGCTGTAGAAGCCACATTAAGAAGGAGCCAGTGCAGCCTACCTCTCAGTCCGCAAGTCAGCCACGCCACGCAAACACACACTGAACTGCCCGCGCGATCCGAGTTATCCCCTTAGCTGGCAGCCTTCCGAGCCACGATGTTTAGCGCACCCTGATAGCTTTAAGCTCCTGAGCTTGTTTATAGCGAGGAAAATGCGATGAGCCGTCGACCTCACTCTCTATCCCCATTCCCAGGCTCCAGCCACCATCCGCCCCAGTCAGTGGACTGGTGCATGGAATTAGCGCACATAAACAAGTAGGTTTAGTACAATACACAGCACCCGACTGCTTAGGGTGTTCGCTTGCGGAACTCACGCCTCCCGTTCTGCCTTGGGGCTCACTCTCGAGCTCCGCCAGCAGCCGCACTACGGCTAGTCGGATGAACATTGCCGGTAAAGACAAGGGAGATAGCCATGTCTAGATGATTAGTTGTCATCAGTCAGTCATAAAGGTGGTGCACCACTTAAAGTTTGTACCCGCCTATGGCGACTGCTGGCGGGGCTCTAGGGTGGGCCCCAAGGCAGAACAGGACGAGTGTGTTCCGAAAGCGACCGGTGAGCGTTAATGAACGAATACCAGTCAATATTGCCAACCTAAACCGACAAGGCAATGAGCCTGTGGTTAAATGGTTAGAGCATTGGACTTCTGATCAACGGGTAGCATGTTCGAGCCTCGGGTGGTGCACCATCTGGGACTGGATATGACTTGCTGGTGGCGGCTAATGAACCAAAAATAGCCATTCCCGTCTTCCTCGTCTTTGCCGGCAAAGTTCATCTACTTAGGGTGTGTTGGGGAGAGGATACCTGCAGGCTAAATGATTTTTTCTGGAGAAAAAAGGCTTCCAGTTGAACAAGAACGGTGTAGCTGTTTAAACTGCAGACGCGCCTGTGGCTAGAGCACAGAAGCTAGTTCCAGATACGGTCGATGACCAAACCTGTCGGTTTCACATTCAGGCGAGAAGCCAGTGGGACAAGGAAGAACTGATCGGTACAGGTGACACACTGGCCCAGGTACGTTGCGAGATGATTCTGGTAAATACAAGGCTACTGCTTTTTTACAGCAAGGAACAGGAATACGATCCGGTTGAAGTTCGACGGAAAAGTACTCTGTTAACGGGTCGCAACAACCATACGGAGGTAACAAAAATAGATCGCAAAATTAGTGTACCGCGATTATTTCTGCATGCACACTTATTGGATAGACGGACAGAATCGACTAGTTTGTGCCAGTCGCTTGTTCATCGTCGGACTACGACGGTCGAACTGTCGTGTGTGTGTGTGTGTGTGTGTGTGTGTGTGTGTGTGTGTGTGTGTGTGTGTGTGTGTGTGTGTGTGTGTGTGTGTGTGTGTGTGTGTGTGTGTGTGTGTGTGTGTGTGTGTTGTGCCCCCTAAACGGGCCACGTGGTAGATGCGTTGGACCAACACGGGGGCCACATTAGGGCACGGCAGGCGTTATTCGGGTTGCGCTCCCATAACAAATGCCGAACATAGAGGTGTGGTGGCACGCCTAGGGGCGGCAGGACTTAGGGGACCCGGCCGCGCCAGCCACCTGCGTCCTCTCCCTCCTCCGGTCTTCTTGACTCTGTCTTGACACCGGGCTCAGGTGGGGGAGGAGGAGAGAGTGCGGTAGATGCAGCGCAAGTCTACTATCACTTTAAACTAAATCACGCGCAAGTCACCGTCCCTGCTCCATTTTCCCATGGAGCATACGGTGGACATCGTCGGACTACGACGGTCGAACTGTCGTGTGTGTGTGTGTGTGTGTGTGTGTGTGTGTATCCCATCGGAAGTCTACAAGCACGGTGGGCCCCGGCTGATGGCAGAACTCACAACACTCTTCCAGGAGATGTGGCGCCAAGGACAAGTTCCTCAGGATTTCAAAGACGCGACCATCGTCCATCTCTACAAACGGAAGGGGAACCGGCAACTCTGTGATAATCACAGAGGCATCTCGTTGCTTAACATCGCCGGGAAGATCTTCGCCGGTATCCTTCTCAATCGTCTGAACGGTCACCTAGAGCAGGGCCTGCTCCCGGAAAGCCAATATGGCTTCCGCCGACACCGCGGAACAACCGATATGATCTTTGCCGCTCGCCAGCTACAAGAGAAGTGTCAGGAGATGCGAACTCACCTATACACTACCTTCGTGGATCTAACGAAAGCATTTGACACGGTGAATCGTGACGGACTGTGGAAAGTCATGCAGAAATTTGGTTGTCCTGAGCGGTTCACGCACATGGTGCGTCAGCTTCATGACGGGATGACGGCGCGCGTCACTGACAACGGGACGGTATCCGAAGCATTCGCAGTCACCAACGGAGTGAAGCAGGGCTGCGTACTGGCCCCCACCCTCTTCAGTCTCATGCTCTCGGCTATGCTGATGGAGGCCTATCGTGATGAGAAGCCTGGTATCCGCATCGCCTACAGAACTGACGGGCACCTTCTCAACAGTCGGCGTATGCAGGCTCCAACGCGCGTGTCTACGACTACAGTCCATGACTTGCTCTTCGCGGACGACTGCGCCCTTAACACCGTGACGGAGGAGGACATGCAAAGGAGCATGGACCTCTTCGCCGAAGGCTGCGCTGAGTTCGGATTAACAATCAGTACAGCCAAAACGGTTGTCATGCACCAGCCGCCACCCAGCGCGGAATACAATGCTCCTCGAATCAATGTCAACGGTGCTCAACTCAAAAACGTGGAAACCTTCGCTTATCTAGGAAGCACGATGTCGCGCAACACGAGAATCGATGACGAGGTTGCCCAACGGATCTCCAAAGCTAGTCAGGCCTTCGGCCGGCTGCAGAGCCTCCGTGTGGAATCGCCACGGTATTCACCTGAACACCAAACTGAAGATGTACAAGGCCGTCGTCTTGACGACACTCCTTTACGGAGCGGAAACCTGGACCGTCTACTCGAACCAAGCCAGGAAGCTGAATCACTTTCATCTCAGCTGCCTCCGCAGAATACTGAAGCTGAGATGGCAAGACAGGATCCCGGACACGGAAGTCCTGGAGCGGACCGGAATCCTCAGCATCCATGCCATGATGAGGCAAGTGCAACTGCGATGGAGCGGCCACCTGGTAAGAATGGACGACGAGCGACTACCCAAACGACTTTTCTACGGAGATGTCGCTACGGGTTCTCGTCGGCAGGGAGGTCAAAAACGACGCTACAAGGACACTTTGAAGAAATCGCTGAAGCAACTGCAAATCAACTCGGCGACCTGGGAGGACCTCGCCCAGGATAGACCGGCATGGAGAAGATCAGTGAAGACTGGTTCAGCAATCTACGAGGCCAACCGGATCGCGGCCGCCAAGGCCAAAAGAGTGGCACGAAAGTCACCAGCGCCCCGCACCAACACCGCCAATGCCCAGGCCCTGCCAACATGCCCGCGCTGTCAACGCATCTTCCGCGCGCCAATTGGCCTGGTTGGACATCTTCGGACGCAATGCACCAACAATCCGACAATTCTAATTTATACGTCAAATTCTGCCAACCCTCATTCTGACTCCCCCACCCTCACTCCTGACAACAATTCCATTACTCCCACCATCATAGAGACCACATCCATCTACTCATCGCCTGTTACCCCCACCACCGCAACCACCACCGCCTTCGCCTTCACTACCACCACCACCACCATCAGCGATGGGGAATTTCTCCTAAGCTGTACTCAATGCGACCGCACATTCACCTCACGCATCGGCCTGGTCGGTCACTTGCGAATACATCGTACAGAGACCGGTGAGCCAGTGCCTGGAACACATCACACAGCAGAGATCGTCGCCTCCACTGCCCTCACTGTCCTCGCGCATTCACTCATCGCATGGGCCTATTCGGTCACATGCGCATCCATGACAGCGGAATTCACCACAATGCCGACAACACCGATACACAATGCACACCCTCCGCTCCTGCCATTCTTAGCGCCCCTGCCACCCCCACTACCATGAATGACATCGCCCCAGCCTCTACCGATTTCTCCTGCCCACACTGCGCCCGCAACTTCAACTCACGCATCGGCCTGGTCGGTCACCTGCGAATCCATCGCACGGAGGCTGGTGAACCAGTGCCTGGGGCTCCGACATACAGTCGACGCGCTCGCCTTCACTGACCCTCACTGCTCCCGCACATTTACACACCGCATGGGCCTATTAGGACACATGCGCCTCCACGACAACCTCCTGTAAACTACCGGAGGCTAAGCTACATCAGCACACACTACCTACAGCAATGCATCGACAACACCCTCACAATCACCATTTACCAGAGTATATCACGGTTTCCTAGAAACCGTGGCTGGGAAGTCTGCCAATCTGACGCTTCCACCAGACCACGCCGTCGGCTCAGTGTATGTGCTGTGTGTGTCGAGTGACTGACTAGTGGACTGGGAGTCAGACGGCGATGGCTGCTCCATATCCCCTGAGTTTGTGAATCCTGGTGTGTGCGTTATGGGGGCCAGGTCGTGCTGTGGCGCGCGAAGACGGGTACGCCGATCCTTCAGCCAATGCGCCCACTCCCACATCAGGCAACTGACCGGCTCGGACAGTGTCTGATGGTGGGGGTGGGGAGAAAGTGAGGTCGACAGCTCAGCGCATGTTCCTCACTATAAACAATCTGACGCGCTTGAAACTATCACGGTGCGCTAAAAGCCGTGGCTTGGAAGGTTGCCAACTGACGGGATAACCCGAACCGCGTGGTCAGCCCAATGTGTGTTTTGTGTGGAGTGGCTGACTGGCGGACTGAGAGTCAGGCTGCAATGGCTCCTTCTTAATGTGGTCTTTATGGCACTCCCACTCTGTGGGATCCGAGCCAGGTGTGGTGGTACGCCCAGGGGCGGCTCCGGCCGCGCCAGCCACCTGCGCCCTCTCCCATCTCCGGTCTTCTTGCCTGTGTCGTGAGACCGGGCTCAGATGGGGGAGGAGAAGAGTGTGCAGTAACGTTAACCGCCGCGGTTGGAAGGTTGCCAACTGACAATTACACTCAGACCTCGCAGTTAGTCCAATGTGTGTTGTGTGGAGTGGCTGACTGGTGGTCTGAGAGTCAGGCTGCGATGGCTCCTTCTTAACGTGACCTCTGGCTATCTCACACATGTGAGATGTTAGCCGTTAAACCCCCTGTTGTTTAAAATCCTGGTGCTTGTGTTTGGGGGGCCAGGTCGTGTACGTAGTACACGTAGACGAGGTCACCAGCAGCTGCGCCTGCTTCCACATCAGACAACTGACCGGCTCGGACAGTGGTCTGATTGTGTGGGTAGGGGAGAGAGTGAGGTCGAGAGCTCAGCGTATTTTCCTCACTATAAACAATCTGACGAGCTTGAACCTATCACGGTGCGCTAAAAGCCGTGGCTTGGAAGGTTGCCAACTGACGGGATAACTCGGACCGCGTGGTCAGCCCAATGTGTGTTTTGTGTGGAGTGGCTGACTGGCGGACTGAGAGTCAGGTTGCAATGGCTCCTTCTTAATGTGGCCTTTATGGCACTCCCACTCCGTGGGATCCGAGCCAGGTGTGGTGGCACGCCCAGGGGCGGCTCCGGCCGCGCCAGCCACCTGCGCCCTCTCCCATCTCCGGTCTTCTTGACTCTGTCTTGACACCGGGCTCAGGTGGGGGAGGAGAGAGTGCGGTAGCTGCAGCGCAAGGCTACTATCACTTTAAACTAATTCACGCGCAAGTCACCGTCCCTGCACCACCTGGTGTGGAGCATACGGTGGACCTCGTCGAAATCGACGGTCGAACTGCCGTGTGTGTGTGTGTGTGTGTGTGTGTGTGTGTGTGTGTGTGTGTGTGTGTGTGGGGTGTAGGGGTACTAGTTAGGGGCAGCACCACACAGCTTGCATTTGGTCGCTCCATTTGTCTCATACAGGTGGTGAATGCTCCTGTGGCCGCCTCTAACTGGTACCCAACTCTCACCTGTGGCTCCTCGAAGTTGGGTTCTTCCCAGCGGCCACACCCCGGGCAACCGTCACGACCGGCGGGCTAAACCAGGTGAGGGTCTCCGGTGTTGTGTGTGCCTCCACACCCGGTATGTCTGACTCCCGAACTTCCCATCTCTCCCCCTCTCAAAAAGTCCTACGGTGGGGGGGCGACAGCAACCCCGTAGGCGGCCAAATAACTCGGGTCGTTCTTCCACTAAACAAAACCGTGACCCATAGTGGAGTTCGGCAGCCGTCTGGGATGTCCGAGCAGCCCTATTTAGGGATAGCACTGCTTGCCTCCTCGCGGAGGAAGGGGCTAGAAAATGTGCCCTAAAAAAATGCTGGTTCTCACGTCTTCTGCAGCCGGCCGCGGCTCTCAGATCGCAAACTACGCGGTCGTAAAACTCAAACAAACAACAATACCCCCCGTCCCTCATCCCCCTCGCCATACTCTCCTATATACATAAAAGTGGCAGCCGGGCTTCCGCAAAATAACTACAGGCCGGTAAGTCTCAGCTCCATATGTTGCAAGATTATGGAGCAAATCATCAAACGTGAACTGATGCAGTTTCTGGAGCGGCATCATCTTCTCTCTGAAGCGCAGCACGGATTCCGCAGAGGAAGGTCCTGTTTAACTAATTTGCTCTACTGTCTGGAACGATGGACCCGAGCGGTCGATGAAGGAAATGTAGTGCACGCAGTGTACATAGACTTCAAGAAGGGCTTTGATAGCGTGCCTCACCAACGACTCCTATAAAAACTCAACCGTATTGGGGTAAGGGGCAAGCTTTTGAAGTGGATCGAAAACTTCTTGATTGGGCGATCTCAGATTGTCCGTCTTGGCAATCAACAATCGGCGGAGGTGGCAGTTGAGAGTGGGGTTCCTCAGGGCTCCGTCCTTGGCCCTATCCTCTTCCTTATATACATTGATGATTGCGTAAGTGGCTTGGACTGTGACACCGCCATGTTTGCTGACGATATAAAGCTTTGGAAGGTCATCCACAACGCAGCTGATGAAGAAAATCTACAGGTGAACTTGCGTCGACTCGAGGAATGGTCGCACAACTGGCTCCTCCCATTCAATGCTACCAAGTGCAATATTCTGCGACTCGGCAGAACCAGCTCCGGGCACCAGAGAATTTACTATCTGGACGACACACCGCTACCAGAGGTAGAAGCTAAGAAAGATCTAGGAGTATGGATCACGCCCACACTCAAGCCATCGTTCCATTGCTCAAAAGTAGCAAAATCTGCCATGTCAAGCTTGTATCTAATTAAGCGAGCGTTTGCAAAGTTCGACAAAGAGTGCTTTAATAAGGTCTTCGGGATGTTCGTGCGACCACAATTGGAATTTGCCATACAAGCCTGGAGACCGTGGTCTGTCAAAGACCACAACACCCTTGAGAAGGTCCAAAGACGTGCAACCAAGTTTGTTCAAGGTCAAAGCTGCCTGCCTTACGAGACACGATTGTCTAATCTTGATCTGTTTCCTCTGGACTATAGACAGCTACGTGGCGACTTAATACAAGCCTTTCGAATGCTGCGGCTTCAGGATTGTTGCCTTGCATCTGGCGACTTCTTTGAGCTGGCCACTACCACTACTTTGCGAGGACATCCCATTAAACTACGTGTGACAGGTGCAAGACTCGACACAAGAAGGTTCTTCTTCTCCAACAGAGTGATTAAGGCCTGGAATGCTCTGCCGGCCGACATAATCATGTCCTTATCCGTTGACACTTTTAAGCGGAAGTTTGACCAGTACAGCCATAAGTACCACCATGACATCCAAACCTAACACATTTCCTGAAACATAGTCCCATCAACAATTTTCGTGTCATATAACATACTACTCCCTATTGTTGAGTAACATTATTTTATAATTGTTGTCCGATGCCCTGCAGTGTGTCGGGGAGATAACCCTTTGTCCAACGTCCAGTATATGTCAGCCTTTTTTTAATTTACAGTGTCACTGACATCAATAGGGAGCTCAAAGGCTTCGCCTATATTTCCCTTAATAAAACTGAACTGAACTGAACATCAGCAATTTTGCAAGAACCTTATAACCTTACATTATCCGCTTTACTGCCCCACCCGTAAAACCCCTATTACCACCGATCCCGTAGTATACGAGCCTGGGGTTTCTGGACTTCTTGGTGCTGAATATAACTTAGGGTTACCGTATCATAAACCCCCTCAAGAAATTAAGTGACGGATGCGGCAGCAGGACATTTGTCCAGCAATCCATCGATATTTCGACCGTAGTTGCCGACGCTGTCCACCGTGTGCTACATGGCATGGTGGCGCAGACACGTTGGCTTTCGTGTGATTTGGTTTATAGTGATAGTAGACTTGCCCAGCATCTACTGCACACTCTCTTGCCTCACCTGCCTGATCTCGATGTCAAGAGGGGGTCAAGACGACCGGAGGCAAGATTGGGCCGTGCCGTGGGCCTGCACTCAGGTTTTTTGGCTTGCC
This sequence comes from Schistocephalus solidus, assembly GCA_017591395.1. NCBI lineage: Eukaryota > Metazoa > Platyhelminthes > Cestoda > Diphyllobothriidea > Diphyllobothriidae > Schistocephalus > Schistocephalus solidus. Next base: position 34,178 of record WEDG01000118.1, read on the forward strand.
TCCTGTGTGCGGGATTGATTATAGGTGTACATCCACAATAACGTCTGTCATGCTCCCTATCTGACCCCATGTTGATCCAACGCTTATACCGCGTGGCTCGTTTTAGGGAAAAGCCAGTAATTTATAATTATCTCTCCACGCGCTCTCTCTCTCGGAAGAGGAAGTCTCGGCTGTGACTGTTTACATTCTTGGCATAGCAACCACCGCCGATCCTGCGGGCCAGAATGTTATCCACTGAATTAAGTATGGGACATCGAAAACCCATACTTAGGAAAACTGGAGGTAATCGGAAAAATGGGTAGACTGCCACCAGAACTTGTGGCAGTGCACTCCCACGTACGCCGCTCAGTTCGCCGCTCTTGGTCAAGGCAGTGATGGCCGGCGCAGACCCTGGCTAACACCGTCCGTCTTACACTCCTGCTGGGACTACCCGAGTCTTGGCACCATCCTTGCGAGTGCTCAAAACCAATCAGCATGCTCCATTTCACTGATTGGCTGCCGGCAACAACTGAGCGGCAAGGGGGGTTCAACAGCGAACACACGACCACAACAGCAACTGGCCTAAGGTGACCGCTAGCTGCAGCTGCGTTCAGAGCGCCTTGTAAGCTCTTTGGCCTCAGTAAAAGCTTGTCCTACCTAGTCCGTCTTCCCTGACTCCTGCTTTGGGAAACTTTCGTGTTGTCGACCTCACGAATTCGACAGACTTATATGCCCCCCGCCCAAAAAAAACATGACATCAGGAACCACCCTCAATGCAGGTATCTTTGCACCGAAATCTAGGGAAAATAAGAGTTAGGTTTATTATTAAGTTTGGGGTTAGATTTAAGGGCAACGGTATGGTACGTTTGGTTGAAGTTCAGGGTTGATTTTACTGTCAACTGTAGGGTGAGGTTAAGATTATAACTGCGATTAAGGTTAATGTTAGGTTTAGGATGCGAGACTAATTACCCTTCCCGGCATTATGCGCGCAGCCATCTTTATTAGTTGGGCAGGGCGTTTCTATTCCTATCTAGGACGCCTATCTCATGAAATGTTATCCAAAATTCTGAAATTTAATTTTTATTCGCAAAAAATACTTGCTGTAACTTTACTATCGTGCAGCCTTATCCCAAGATATCTCAGCCACGTCAAAATGTCAGTTTTCGAACGAGATCCCTTTTGGCCACCTGCAAAAACTTTTAACTATAGTAAAACTTATTACTGAAGTATTATGCATTTTCTCCAATTATTTGCGATTCCCTTATATCTTCAAATATATTTTATATAAATCTTGCATATGAATATTCTTTCTTGTACTTATTTCGTAGAAAATTAGGTCTTATTTGAATTTTCTATTCGAAAAAAGTGTATCTTTTGGTTTTAACAAACTTTTTGATTCCCGGAGAATTTTGAACTGAATCCGTCGTTACGCATGCTGCATGCATTCCTCCTAAGAAAAATCACCCATTTCTCTATGCTGTGAGTAGGATATCACATAGTGCTCATAAACTTTTGCATTGAATTTGGACCATTTTGTATACTTTGTAGTTAGCACTGATAAATAGACAGATAAGATGATTTATGAATTGAAATTTCACGGACTTCAAAAACTGAACAATTAACCTTTTTATCGCAAGATACACTCTTTTAAAGTGTAAAATCTGAAGGAGACGTACTGTGCTACCAAATTAGTACAAAAAATAATATTTTATGCATGTTTTCTATAAATTATATCTGAATTAACAAGGAAATTGCACATCATTGTAAGGAATGCCTACTGCTTAGTAAGTGGCTTTTTACAGTTTTTTTTTTGTGGAGGCTGGAAGAAAGCTCACTGAAAAGCTGGCATCCTGAAGTGAATGAAATATCTTGGAATTAGGCTTTCCAATAGTAAATATTACAACTATTATTCAGTAATGTTTTTTTTCAAATCGAAAACACACTCTGGAATTTCGGTTGGCATTTCACGAGGTAGGCAATTCAATGTAAGTAATCGGTAACCAAAAGTACCCTAACAGCCTTTTACTTCTAAGAAAGGCTTAATCAAGGTTATTCTTTTTATTTTTCCCCTGAGCATTTTTGTGAAGTTTCAATTTGCCTCCAGAACGTATGCCTTTTTATGCCTTTTATTTTTGACTCTTTACTTTCTGACAGCGAAGCAAACTTACGGTCCTTCCGGCTGAGTACACGTACACCACGTAGTGACACGGTTGTGTCTGACAGACTTTTAACTCCTCTTCACTGGCATCGTCAAGGTCATGAGCAGACTCCGGCACAGGTTTTACAGGTCCAATCACCGCGGCGATGGAGGGTCTGGACATTTTTGTGCATCGAACCGCGCTAAAGGAGCGTCTGGACTGCTTATCCAAGGCTGTAGATTTGCCTGGCGGGGACTTAGACTTGTCAAGGACAAGCGGACGCGAACTGTTCGAGGTCATTTTGTCAGCATTCTGGCTACCTTTTGGGTGCAGCCAAGGCCAATTCGAACCGGTTGTCGGTGCCAGACAGGGCAAGACACGTGGCGTGTAAATAACAGACTATCACGCCAGTTTTGAAGGGAAATCAATAATCAGGTGGCTGTGAGGAGGTTGTGGGCAACCGTTCATGCGATTAGCCGGGTTGACGAGTAAGCATGAAGATACCGAAGTGCGTACAAGCACCCCTATTTTCTATGGGGTTTGTATGGTACAAAAAACGATTGGGGAAATTTAGAAAAGCCCTCTGACCTCAACCCCCTTATGAGAGCAAGATCATATGCAGTGGTCACCAGTTTAATGGACCAATCACATGCTAGTTAAGAATAATATTAAATACCCTTTGCCACCGAATACCTTTTCTACAGTCAGGTCTATCGTCCACACTGCTCGATTTGGGATAGGGTCTCACAGTGAACGTTTCTTTTGGCCGGCACAAAAAGGGGCCGCGCTGTAGCGTAGAACCCACCTTGAGTCGTCTCCAGTCAGCTGGCGGGTGGAAGCATATTAGTCTGGTCCCAATTAAAACGCCTTGTTTTTGCTACTCAAATGCTTATGGTAGGCTGACTTAGTCAGTTTAAGATCACGGATTTTTGTTTTTCGCCCTTGGTTCTTGTTTCATCATCGCGAGAGGGGTTTAGTTTGCTCTGCTACTAGCTGGGCTGGTTGCACCCGATTGCACTGCTCTGGCTTATGTGTTGGGCCGTTTTCTAGGTTGGGGTGGGGTGGGGGGGGGCTAAAGGGTTGGTAAGCCGTTGAGGGCTTCCTTTGCTTGCACATTTCGGTTGGGTGCCCTTTGCAGTCGGCTGTCTACCGTGCTGCGCAGCGATACATTCGGTCGGGCTTGGTTAGGCCACTGTTTCGGTGAGGCTGTCGAGTTTTTTGGAACAAGGGTACTGCTGTCCGCTGTGCTGTGCAGCCATGCGTTCGGCCGCATTCGGTTAGGCTCATGTGCTGGTGAGAATGTTGGGGTTTGGACAGAGGGTATTGAATGCAGGTAGGGTTGTTGCAGCAGTTTTTTGGCTTCCCGTTGCGGCGTGCGGTTATACGGTCGGCTCGATAAGCTTGTTTTCCATGTTCTGCGGGGGGGGGGGGTTAGGGTTGGAATAGCGTCTTCATTTGAGGGGAGCCTAGTTTTCCTCATTTCATGTGGTGTTAGAGGTTGGAACAGTGTCTCAGTTCGAATGAGTTTTGGGAGAGGCTGTTGGGTGGGGTGGCCTTCCTTGCCGGGGTTGGGCCTTGGATGGCTTGGGGACGCTCTTAACTACCCCACCCTTTGCGCCTTCCCTTTCCTTCCCTCTATTACCTTCTCCGAACATTATGTTCCATAACCAGGTAACAGCTGACTTCCACAAGCTCAGTCGCTTGGATCGGTGATATTGAATGCTAACGTTTACTCATCATCTGTCCTCTGAATGCCTTGTGTTAAGTCGGGTCACGCTTTACTCTAGTTTCGCTAGCGTTTGGTTTGTGCGTGGGTCTTGGTACGCTTGTTAGAGGAAGTTTTCGCTTTGGGATGGTTTCGTATTACATGGTCTGTGGGGTGGTTTTCTTTTTTTCTTATTCCTCCTTTTTTCCTCAAATTATTTTTTTTCCCTTGGATAATTTTTGTACGCGACTAAGGCATTTCCACTTGTTTAAGTGGTTGGGATTTGGGATGCTTGTTTATTTGGAAGGTTAGGATTCGAGTTAGTTTTATTTTACAGGTCTGTGTTGGTTTCATGTTTTTTTCGGAATGAGATTTGTTTCTAGAATTAGTTTTACTAATACGATTAGAGTTGGCTGTGTGTGCAAGGTTACGCTTTCATTATTGCAATCTTCGGATTAGGTATACTTTTTATGGTTGCAGTAAGTTAAGGCTTCAACTTCAATTTTGGTCATCCGGATGTGATAAGGGATGTCAACTATTTTCTTCTTAGGGTTTACGTCACCACCGATGCTAGGGTTAGGGTTCGGGTTTCCATTTATGGTTACGGTTTGGCTTACGCTTAGGCTTCGGATAAGGGTTAAGGTTAGCGTTAGGGTTGAGGTTAATTTTATGGTTAAGTTTAGGGTTAAGTTTAGATTTACTTTTAAGGTTAGTGTTATGGTTAAGATTAGAGTTAGGGTTAGGGTTAAGGTTTGGGTTAAGGTTAGGTTTAAGGTTAGGATTCTCGTTGGGGTTAGGGTTAAGGTTTGGGGTTAGCGTTAAGTTCAAGGTTGGCGTTAGGGTTTGCGTTAGGTTTAAGGTTAGGGATTAGCGTTAGGGTTATGCTTATGGTTAGGGTTAAGTTTATGATAAGGGTTATTTTTAGGGTTATCTTTAGTGTTAAGGTTAGGGTTAGCATTAGTGTTAAGTCTAGGGTAAGGGTTAAGGTTATGATTAGGGTAAGCTTAAGGTTTAAGGTTAGGGTTAGCATTAGTGTTCGGGTTACGTTTAGGGCAAGGCTAGGGTTAGGATTAGCTACAGGGTTCAGGTTAATTTTATAGTTAATGCTAGGGTTAGGGATTAGGCTAATGTTAGCATTAGGGTTAAGGTTACGGTTAGGGTTAAGTTAATGGTTAAGGTTAGGATTATCGTTAGGGTTGGATTTAGGTTTAGGGTTAAGGTTAGGTTTAGGGTTAAGCTGAGGATTTGGTTTAAGTTTAGGATTGGGTTTAGGGTTACAGTTGTAATTAGGTTTAGTGTTAGGGTAAGTGTCAATGGTAGGTTAACGTATACGTTTAAGTGTAGAGTTAGGTTTAAGCTTAGGCTTAGGGTAAAGGATGATGTTGGGGTCAGGGGAAGGATTGCTTTTAGGGTTGCGATTTCAGTTACCTTTGGCTTTTATGTTTAGGGTTACGGTTAAGTTGGTATTCTTAGTTATGCTTAACTTTACGATTTAGGTTATGGTTATGATTAGTTTTAGGGTTAAGTTTAGGGTAAAGTTTAGGTTTTTGTTAGGTTTAGGGTTCAAAATGGCTTTACTATTGTTCTACGGTATATTTTACGGTTAAATTCAGTTTAAGGTTTAGGGTTTGGTTTGCTATTGAGGTTGCGGTTAGGTTAAATGTTTTGGTTTAGTATTCATTTAAGGTCAGTTTTACCATTAGGGATAGGGTTAGTGTTGGCTTACTGGTTAAGCCTGGTTATTTTAGGGGTTCAGGTTTAGGGTTAGGGTTATGCTTTTGTTAACCTTGAGTTCGGTTACGAGTGCTTAATAGTGTCCTTTATAGTTTCTTACTTGTTTCGTCAGCAGTATATTCAGTTAAACTTCACTTCTAGTAATCGTCCGTAATTTGAGCTTGTTTACCTTCCTTACGTCATTCACTAGCAGTGCATGAGTATTTTCCACATACATTTGATTTTCCTTGTCTCTTGCTTACCTTAGTCATCTTTGCACTGAACTGAACGGTTTGCCGCGCGGTTTTGAATTTTCGAGCAACAAGAAGACCGAATTTAATCGAGTCTTTGCACTGAAACAATCAGTCCACAGACATTAATTGGTTCAAATTATTGAATCAATTAACTGAATCTTCCGCTCAGTGCCTTCGATACCCTCACAGTTTGACTAGGAGAGTTCTCCAAATCGAGCACTGTCGGAAATCTTGGCCTACATAACCCACCAGTCCAATCCATTCTCTCTCCAGGTTCTCCAAATAGAGCAACCTGCCGGAAATTTTGGCTTGGCCTTCACAACCTACCAGCCCAATCCAGGCTCTAACTGCTCGTCAGGCTTTCTGAGGAGTATCTACAAAACAGGCTGAGTCGTTCATTATCCATATTCTGTCTAATTGATTTTTTGCAATTTATATCGAGTAACTCGTTATAACAAATACTTTTTAACAACTTCCACTAGCAGAAGTAGTTAAGAACGTTCGGGGATTTCATTAATTTGCAAAAAGGCGGTATAGATAATTTATATACTGTTTGTGTAAAAGCGCTGATAGTGTAAACCTACACCTAGCCACTCGTTACTTCTTAAGTCACCACACAAAAATTCAAAAGTCATGCCGCAAGCCGGAATTGAACCCGCGACCACCAACGCGATGGCGACGCTCGCTAACCACTCGACCACCTCATCACGGCGGCGAGCGCTCTCTCAAATTAATATGCATGCTATTGACAACACTGCCATTTGTGGAGGCTGTCATAAACTGTCCATGAAGCTAAACCAGCTCGAGGATGAGATAAGACAAATAAAATCTGCGCTAAAAGGCACCTCTAAAGCAGTAGATGCCACTCAGGAGTCCACTGAACGACTTACCAGAAGCAAAACCATCGATACCCGATCAAAGGGTATCCCAACAACAACTTTGAAAGCTGCTTCGGCTACTGAACAGCAAGTACCAACGGCGCAGGACAAAAATAGTCCGCCTAAAACAAAAAAAGCCGTCCAAACCGCAAAACTGACACCAAGAAGGAAAAAGCCAATGGACAACCGACTTCGAAAGATTCCTCAAAACAGCTTGAACACGAAGCTTTGACCATTGCCTTGTCCTCCACAGGAAGTACTGAGATTCTCACACCAAGCACAAGCAGTAGAACCGATTCCCCAACCAAAAATACCACCTGCGATTCAAAATCGTCGAACCCGTGGAATTCGCCGAATCGAAAAAAAACCGGATCAAAGCCAACGCATAGCCAATCAGCATCCCCTCCATCATCACCAGTTCGCAACGTGAAACCTTCCCACCAGATAGAGGAAGACAGCGTCGTAGTTACAAAAAATGCCACGGACAGAAAAAAAGCTTCATAATACAGGGACTACCTGAATCAACAGCTGCGACTCCAGTAGACCGATATTCTGAAGACATGAACCACTTTCGTGAACTTCTGAACAATATGCTGGAACCAAATACGTCGATTGAACTGGAAAAAGCCTTCCGCCTTGGAAAACGGCCCGAAAGCCAATCCGAATCAACACGTCCTAGGCCTCTAAAAGTTATCTTGACCAGTAGCCAGGACGCCAGTCACATTCTGTCAAGGCGCTTTAAGTTACAAAACTCAAACCCTGGAATTTTTCAACAGGACTTCTCACCTGCAGAGCGGAACAAACGCCATCAACTTGTCATCGAACTAAGACGGCGGCTCAGCGAGGGAAACGAAACTTGGTTATTTACAACAACCAAGTGATCCATCGTCCATTATTCTCCCCTGGAGAGGCCGTTCCGGATTACCACGCAGTTGGCCCAGTAAACAGGGGGCTCGCGCCCGACTGTTAGCACTTTTCCGAGCAAACCGAAAACTAACATGCATGTACACTAATGCACAGAGTATATTATCGAAGCTCGACGAGCTTAAGATTCATATCTGCGATCTATCTCCAGATATAATTTCCGTAACAGAAACTTGGTTGTCCCAACACGTGGACGACCGAGAGGTAAATATGGCTGGCTACCAACTTTTTAGAAAAGACAGGAAAGAGCGTAAAGGAGGTGGCGTACTCACATACGTGAAAAAGCGAAATTACAGTTTTAGACAAAAACTTATAAACTCGCGCCTACTTCCGAGGCGATATGGCTATCCGTAAAAAGTGCCGGGTACATCAAGTCTAGATGTCCTGACAGTCTACCGCCCACCGAGAAGAGACCCCGTAGCTGATGCTTACCTGCTAGAGGAACTTGAAAAAGATTGCCACACGGTTGGATATCCTGATCATGGGTGACTTCAATGCGCCTCACATCGACTGGAGCTCGACCTGTGCACATAGTTCTGATCTAGCCTTCGACGGTTGTTTTTCTGAGCACGACACTAAAGCTACGTCTCACACAGCACGTCACTTTTTCCAACCAGGGTGTGCGAAGGACAACAGGCCAATTGCCTGGACCTAGTTCTCACGAAGTCGCACGACAGCATCGACGAAGTGTCGTGTCTACCGCCGCTAGGCAAAAGTGACCACGTGGTAATGCGATGGGAGTACTCACTATTTTTCTATACCAGCAAGACCCACAACAATCAGAAGGAATATATGGCAAAGGCGATTTCGGTGGAATGAGGGCCGAACTCATGCGCACCCAGTGGGAACCTTTATTCTTTGGAAACGTAACCGAGGACTGGGGAAACGTTCCGGGACATACTGCACAGGCTCATGGAAAAAAACACTGTCCAATTTTTGAGAAAAAAAGGTTAACGAACAGACCGCGATGGCTTTCGCAGGCCTTAAAAATTCGAAGTTAACAAAAGCGGAGATTGTGGAAAAATCGCTTACGGACGGAACTCCTACATCTCTAAATGCGTATAAAATGCAGAGAAATCGGGTCAAGGGCCTTATTTTTTAGAACAAGACAGGCTTTCGAAGTGGACCTGCTGAACCGGGCCACCGTGAACCCGAAACTGTTTTACGGTTACCTCAGACAGAATACACGGAACAAGGATCCAATACCCCTGCTGAGGACCGCCGAGGGCATAGACCTCACTGAAGACGGTGCGAAGGCTAATCATCTTTCGGAATTTTTCCAGTCGGTTTTCACAAAGGAAACGAGATACGATCACCCTACCGATGGCTTCGAAGTGGATACAATAGTCGAGACTGTTAATTTTACCGAGACTACTGTCCTCAAAAGAACTTTTGGGGTTAAAAGGAATCCAAGTCTCCGGGTCCCGATGAAGTACCTGCCAAGCTGTTGAAAGAGCTCGCGAGAGAGTTGGCAAAACCACTCTCTACGCTTTTTCCAAGCATCCTTCCAGACCGGAAGTCTACCAGCCGACTGGAAATCCGCATGGATTACGCCGCTTTATAAGGGTGGAAGCCGAGCCTCTGCTAACAATTATCGACCGGTCAGCCTAACTTCAGTTTGCTGCAAAATCATGGAAAAAATAATTAAGCAACAACTAATACAGTTCTTCGAACATAACAATCTGCTATCCGATGCCCAGCACGGTTTCCGTAGAGGTAGATCCTGCGTCACAAATTTGCTCTACTGTTTAGAACGTTGGACTGAAGCGGTCGATAGTGGTAATACGGTGCACGCAGTCTATATAGACTTCAAAAAGGCTTTTGATAGCGTGCCGCACCACCGCCTTCTTTATAAACTCAACCGCATAGGCGTAAGAGGTAGACTTCTGACATGGATAGAAAACTTCTTAACTGGCCGCTCACAAACTGTGCATATCAGCGACAAACAGTCGACTAAAGTTGAGGTCGAGAGTGGTGTTCCCCAAGGCTCTGTTCTCGGCCCTATACTGTTCATTGTCTACATCAACGATTGTGCCAACGAACTGGACTGCGATATTGCCATGTTTGCCGATGATCTCAAACTTTGGCGCGTCATTCAAACTGCGGCTGATGAAGAGAACTTGCAGGCAAACTTAAATCGACTCCAGAAATGGTCAAATGACTGGCTCTTGCCGTTTAATGAGAGCAAGTGCAACATCATACGAGTCGGGGAAAAGCAATCCTTCGAACCGTACGATTTACAGTCTGAATGGCATTCCATTGAAAGAAGTGGATGTCAAAAGGACCTTGGAGTCTGGATCACGCCTTCGCTTAAACCCTCCCTACATTGCGCAAAGGTAGCGAAGTCAGCCATGTCGATTCTGTACCTCGTTAAACGAGCTTTTGCAGCCTTCACTACCGACTGTTTCGCTAAAGTCTTCCGGAACATTCGTGCGGCCACAGCTGGAGTCCGCTATCCAAGCTTGGAGACCCTGGGCGGCGAAGGACATCAACATCCTCGAAAAGGTCAAAGGCGAGCAACCAAACTTCGTCCTTGGACATGGCTCACTGCCTTATGAAACACGACTGTCGAGGCTCAATCTCTTTCCCTTGCACTATAGACAGCTTCGGGGTGACCTGATACTAACATTCCGCATACTACGTATCCAGGACTGTTGTCTGGTGCCAGGGGATTTCTTCGAGTTAGCAAAAAAACAACGAACTTGAGAGGTCATCCTCTCAAATTACGTGTGACTGGAGCAAGGCTAGACACTCGGAGTACTTCTTCTCCAAAAAGAGTAGTAGAAGCTTGGAATAGTCTTCCTCTGGATGTTGTAATGTCGGACTCCCTGGAGGTTTTTTAAGCGAAAGTTAGATCGATATAATGGTGCGAGCTACAACACTAACTGAAAGCTGCAAGTGTGACGTCATAAAGTAAGGCATTAATGATACTACTAGTTATATTTGAGTAACATTTCCTTGTTTGTTATTTTCGTTCGAGGGCTTGCATTCTCCCATTACTCCCATGCTGGGGTCCTCGAGGTCTCGATGCTTAACTTATTTACACACCTTGGTGACACCGTGAGTATTCGCATCAGCTGGACCTGGTGTCCGTCGTCCATGAGGTGTATGAACGTTATCCCCTGGTTCGAACCGCAATGGACCGAGGATGATCTGGACATCTATTTCAACCTTTGAAATCCCTCAACGGACGCTGCAATCAGCAATGGAGCATCATGTGACCTCCGAAATGCCCCCGTTGGACCCCCTCCCAAGGGCGACAGTTTTTTCTCCTAAATATCACCGGGAGTTTTTTTCACTGTCTGCTCTTTTTCAACTTTGTTCCACTATGTTGGCCTCGCCAACATATCGAGATACTATTTTTTTGATACCACAACTCGTATGTACAAATAGGGAATTCAAAGGTGACTCACCTACATCTCCCTCAAATATACTGATACTGATACTGATACCTACGGCCTCTTCTCCTCTTCCACCTAGCATTCATTCCAGTGCTATCCAACCTCCTATATACAGCAAAAAGACGCTTTGCTCTTCTAATTTCTTCGTCCTTACTTTCACGCTTTCTTTTGTATTTCTAACCTTCTGCTTCCCGTTAGGTCATTTCTTTGCTAATTAGGAGTTCTGCCATCAGGGCACTAGCGAGTTCTTTTGCTAGTGCCGTTAAAATCCTTATTTGTTTCCTTTTCTCTTCCATAAAACATTTTTTGAGCACTGATACTTCCCCTTTCCTTATACATAGGTTACATCTTGGCCTCAGTTTTCTTTCCCAGGCTCTTACTAACCCATGTTGCGTCTCTGCTTCTTGGCAGGCTTCGTTGGTTTTGCGTGCTCTTTTCTGTCCATTTTTCTTATCTTTTGCTTGCAGTTTACCCATCCCACAAAGGCCTTTTTCTTCGCTTACCTTAGCATTCTCCTGTTTGCGAAGAATGCCATTCCCCTACGGTAGGTGGTGCCGTTCTCCCTTGCACTGTCCAATGGTTCGCTAGCGGTAAAAATATGCAGTGTTGTTATTCCTTAACTTTTCAACACTTAACATAAATTATTTTATAAACTAGGGATTGGGTAGGGTATACAAAGTCTTTTGGTTGCGTTCCTTCCGTTGCGGTATTAAGTAAGGTCGCCTTCGTCACTACCTTCATCGCCTTTCAGCGTAGGTGTCCCTGCTTCATCCGACTAACGGTTTATCAACGTCCACATTGTTCATTTGCGATTTCGTCTAATTTTCTTTTGTGGATTGCGTTTTATAGGCGTTTATCTTGTTCTCAAACGATAGGAGTTCGCTATGTGGCCAAAAAATGTAACCCAGGCCTGATATAAATCGTCACATTTTAGTCCATACCACAAATGGTGCTGCGCTTCATCTAGGTGGGCCCAGACAGCTCCTCCCGACGCTGGGCCCGTTTCGGAGAGCTTCCGTTTAAGACGGCTCTAGTAACCTTCTATGGCGTTGGTATACATACCCGTCTGAGGGTTTACGAAGTTCTTACTGTAGTTAACTGTGAGATGTTGGTAGCCCTCCTCAGGTAGCCGACAGTAGGCTTTCCACTCGTCCGTTACTATGAAAATTTCTTTAGCAACCTATATTAGTTATTACCGCCTTCAGTGCCGGTCAGCTTCGGTTATTTACTTGTTTGAAGAGGGCCTTCTTAATATAGGTCTTGTACATTCCTATCACCCAGTAATGTCGTCCTTTTCTTCCTTTATTATTCTTGCGCCTTGCTTTCATTGTCTCATCCGACACGATCGGCTGACGACATGCAAAATGAATTATAAGTCTTGACCGGAAATTAGTCTCTGCCCGCTTAGGGGTCAGACTTATCACTGCGTTCAACGATATTGGGACAAGCCCTCCGAATTCTTACCTGAAACCTTTATTCTCCGTCAGCATTATCAACACAGCCGTCTCGAGGCTGTTTAATTAATCACCCATGAATCAGGATAGCCAGTAATTAGAGAGTTTCCAGTCAAATCTAACTAAAAGTATCGTTGGAGCCAAACAAATGTTTTTTTCGAATGAAGTTAAGTGCGGGCCTGCGCTAGCCCATCCAGATGGAACTGTGGGTGCCCATTTACAGACTCATTGTAACTATCAAATCTGAATGGCTCCTGTCCACGCACATATACATCTCCTCGCATTCCCTGTCTTCCTTTTTGCCGTCATTGATAGTTGCCCCAATGTGGTTAAACCGTTGCGTTCGGGCGCCTGTGGTCCACTCCAAATATACAATCCTGGCTGAACTCGCTTTCAGCCACTTGGGCGTTCTCAACAAAGGCTGAACTTTTCGTTTTGGCTGGGCCTGCTACTCAGAAATCCCAGGAAGTGTACGCTTGCTCGGCTGTTGTCCCAAACATCAGCACGGCAGAATAACGCTTAAGGTGGGAACGTGAATAAGACCACCCCGCCCACTTAAGAAGGGTGGCCTTGCGATACATTTCTGGAAGGCTAAAAACTCCCGTGACATAGAACTTGGCTGTAACTGCAATCTTAACACTAGTCCTACCCTAAAACCTAAATCCTACAGTTAACACGAACCTGAACCTTAACCCTTAAAAGACTCCTGACCCTAACCATAATTCCGATCTTAACCCTAACCTTAAACCCAACCATAACCCCTTCCTCGATCCGAAAGCTAAGTTCCCCGGAATTGGGTGCGAATCCCCATGCATTGCGGGCGCTTTCTACTCCCCCGTAGTGACTAGGCGGCCATACAAGTTATCCTTGCTGAAAGTAACGGAACACAGTCGGCACGAGCTAATGTCTTAGGACCTGCAAGTCATTCTCATTGAAAATTGGCGTTTATGTTTAGCCTTTTGTTCAGTTTGCCTAATAGCCTGTCCAATCCGCTTCAGAAGAAAGTTATAGAAGAGCCAAACCCCGTCACGGCCCAATCAGATCCTACGGCCACAACCAGTGCGAGACGTTGTCGAGCCCATGTTCATGGCATGCAGCGTGGGCGACGCACGCACGTCTTTTTCTGTGAGACTGACTCCTCCTGGGAATGTGGAAATACCCAACGCCTTTGCCGTTTTATCCATGAGTTCTGATTGGAGTGCGCAGCGTTTTAGGGAGTAACAAGCCACATCACACCCTATGCAGCATCAAACCACTTAATTACCCCAAGCGTAGTACAATTTAACAACCGCTAATCGAAACTGAATAGTTGATTGTTCGGTTCTTATTACCATTCTATCGACAGAATATCTTAACTGAATAAACATGCTGGACTTCCGTGATACATAAGAATTAGGGAGAGGTAAGTACAAGAGCCCACGCTTTCCAGCTAAATCATTTGGTCTTCCTATTGCAGGGAGTGGACATCGATTAGTGCAACAGTCCCAAGAGCACACAAGTTTGCGCACAAGATTGAACAAACGAAAGAATTTATTTTTCGCATGCAAGAAGACCTTCTTCTGAAAGACGAAGTCAAAAGGTTGCAAGAGTCAATGGTCCAAAATGAGACCTTCATAAGCTCTCTGTGAGGTGGCGGGGCAGGGCTGAGCACAGTAGACTCCGGAGCACAAAAAATGGAGTTTTTTGAAACCACGAGCCTAGAAGGCTGTAAGTTCGAGTACCTAGCTGCAAAGAGACAAAGAAAAAGCATGTCAAGGTTTTTCAACATGAAAATTTGACTGCACTACTAAGAAACAAGTAGTCTACAAATGACATCACCCCGCGGACATTTTACACAAACCTGCCATTTTTCTCCTCCATTCACATGTGAATTTTCTTATATGTACATGGGCTGACCCAATTTTGTCCTTAAATACTGCTAACTACCACTGTTCGTTTATTTAAACTATAATAATGAGGTTATCTGCAAACGACGCCGGCACCATTTTGAAGAATACCTGGCGCAAATTTTGCGACTCATTCACGGACGACCGTTCATATTGCCGACAGTTGCAGCTTTTGATCATTATATATAACCTGTTTTATTACAGTGCTATCTCATGCACGCAGGTTTTTGCGGAAAATTTTGAATTGATACTTTCAAAATAAAGCGTATCTCCCTCTCAAGAAACTCATGTCTACTACAATTAAAAATCGCAAAACTTCAAATTATTTATCGGAATGACGTAAAAAAGATGGACAAGCTCACTGGCGAGAAGCGGGGCTGAGTGATGGGTGAAAGTACGAGGGGATGAGTGTGATGAGATCCATATTTGTTTGCCTTTTGGGCTTTCTGCCTCCAAACAGACCCTGATCCATTGTGCGCAGACCAGGTGTATGTGGCACGCGTAGACGAATCGTTTAGCAGAGGGTAAGGACAACAGACACAGTAACACAGCAACGGTTAGTGTATATTCTGACTTCATTTAACCAATCATAACCCTGAGCAGCAACTGAGATCATAAACAAACACGTGCTTGTGCACGGTGCAGATAGTCCATAGACGGGTTCTGTCGGGTGGGACATCAGCACCTTATCAAACTAAAGTCCATCAGTGCTGGCCATCTGTAATTCTCTGTCGCCGCAGATAGGGTATTTATTCGAGCAGAAATGGGCACACACCGATCTATTGGCTTCCAGAAACAAGAAAGCTTCGTATGTGGACAAAGAGGTCATGAACAGGCAACCTACTACCAGGCCAAATTCGGCCGAGCTATCACTGCAGAGATGAGGGGCAACTGAAAATACGGGTAGTTTGACGCAGTCTGTTTCGCGTTTATTCTGCATTCATTCAGTAAATCATAACTCTGGCTACCAGCTGGGAGTGGCTACACAAACAGGCGTTCGAGTACGGCGCAGATATTCCGCAGACCGGGCATAGCAGCTAAGTCCTACATGCGTTCGTAGACGGCGCAGATGGTCCACTACTGGGATCTACCAGATGGGTAATAAGCACTTCAACGCACTGAATTTAATCAACA
The DNA here is from genome assembly GCA_017591395.1 of Schistocephalus solidus. Lineage (NCBI taxonomy): Eukaryota > Metazoa > Platyhelminthes > Cestoda > Diphyllobothriidea > Diphyllobothriidae > Schistocephalus > Schistocephalus solidus. The sequence goes on from WEDG01000118.1 coordinate 49,644, forward strand.
CCTCTCCACCTGTCATATTTTATCGCTCCAGGTCGAGCACTTATTCAATCTGGATTTAGCGCACACCGATGCATTGGCTTTCCGAAGCCAACAAGTTTTGTAATTTATTTCCTGTTCTTGACAGTTGCCACTCAAACGGACGTTGTTTGCTACAAGAAGCCAATAAATCGGCATGCGCTCATTCCTTATTGGACTGTTTGGTCCTGTCCGCCTGATCCCTCGCCTGCTGTCCTCTTTACTCTGTCTTGAACACAGGCTCAGGTGAGGGAAAGAGGAGGACGAGGAGGAGGACCAGGACGAAGACGAGGACGAGGAGGATGAGGCGGAGGAGGAGGAGGAAAGAGTGCCGTAGATGCAGCCCAACTGCCTCAATTCGTGCGCAAGCGCCGCGGCTGCATTACTGTACGAAGTCAGGACGCCTTGAACGCACCAGCGCTCTAGAGGATTTTGGTATTAATAACAAACACCTCGGAAATGTAAATTAACTCCTACATGACAAATATCATGTGATTCATAAGTCTCTCTCCCTTTATATTGGGCAGGTTGATATCACTTGTTTATATGAAGGTAATGAGGGGACCTGTGGCGCCACTTTGTGGTTACCTGATGGTAGGCTTACTGACACGGCCGTGCATGTTCTTTGGAATTTATTGACAGCGGCTTTGGGTTTTGACTGGGGCGTTGAGAAATAGGTAATTTTTCAGATAGGCGTATGCAGTTAAGTTGTGGGGGTGTTGGGATTTAGGGTTACGGATTGGAACCAGGAGATTGGAGTTATAGATTTGGGGCTGCGTTTAAGAAATTTGGTATTTGGTTCCCCGTTGGATCTAGGAGGTTTTGAGTTGGGGTTAGCAGTTACGAGTAGTAATTAGGGTTAATTGTTGGATTTAGTTACTAGGGTTAGACGTTGCGACTAAGTGGTTAGGGTTAGTTCTTAACACTAGTAAGTAGTTAGGACTAGTCTTTAGGTTTAGTTGATGGGGTAAGTAGTTAGGATTATTGGTTAGGGTTAGCCCTAACCCTATATTCACCCTAATTCCCTAAAACCAGTGCTAAGCCAAAACCCTACACCTAACTCCCTATATCCATTCTCAAAATTAGGTAATTCTAAACTCCCCAAACCTCTGTCCTTACCTGCCGAAGAGAAGGCCAGTTAGCGCAAGCACGCCTACTCACTTCGTTCCCGAAAGTATACCACAAGGTAACCAGTAAGTAAACCAATCGTAATCGTATAATCCTTTGGTAGATTGAATTTAATTAACTGGATGATGTTCTTTATTTTTTATTTCTGTTCTTTATTGTACTTTTATTTGTTGCTAATTAAAGTATCACTATTACCATATGACGGAAGCAGCTGGTAATAGTGCATTTTCAAGTGCTGATGGAAGGTTTATAGGTAGCCAAGCAGTAGTCCATCGGAGTTTTGTCAAAATTATCAACAACGTTTCAATCGTGCACCACTAGTTAGGATAAGAGTTTGAAGAAACTAGAAATTTATCCATTAAGCTGCGAGCAGAATTACCGCCCGATGGAAGCATGAAAAAAAGGTGATAATTTTCATAAAAGAGAATGATGGCGCAAATTATGGACTTCACAAAGTTATTTTTCACTGCAACAAAGAACAAATATCAGTGTATAAAATGGTCATACAAATAAACAAGTGAAATCAACCTTCCCAGTATAGAGAGACGGAGACTTATGGGCAGCACAGTATGACTGATATGGCACGCAACAAACTAATGTCATCTTTAACGTCCACAAAAGGATACTTACCCACTTTTCTAGATTTCTTTTGGCTGCATGGGGCCGAAGAACTTACGCCAACTGCTGTGTTCATCAATGTCTGGAACGAGACCAAGCCAGGCAGGCTGCCTAGTCACATAGTCATTGTAATTGACGGTGAGCTTTTCCTTCGAAGTGTAGTTGGCTGAAGCTGGAGGTGGAAGACGATAGGGGTAGAGGGCATATTGCATGAGTCGGGGGAACATGTGCTCCAGGAGTTGGACTGCAACGCAAATATGCGAAAAGGTTGGTCCGGCAATTGTGAGTCTTCGACGTGGCAGGCCCTTCTTCAGGGACTTTCTCCCCTCCAGCTCACCCAAGCGAATTCTACAGCTGGTGTTAATTTCAATGTAGATCACACGTCGGTCACGTATAGCGTCGCGGTATTCCGGACTGTCCAGAATCCGCCTGCGAGCCTCATCATGGGGTGCATCGTTAATCTGGGCGATAAGCTCATTTCGTCGGAAGGGAAATGTGTCTCCATCCACCTGTAAGGCCAAATGGAAGGCGAAGTGTGAAAATGTTGCTGCTGGACGCAACCAGGCACGGTATTTGGTGAATCTTAAAGGTTTCATTTGTAGGCATGACTACATTGTAGATCCTGCAAGTTGATGGTTAGTCCCATTAAGTCAGTGGTGTGGGCAGAATGTTTGACTTAATCTTCTCAGTGTCACTTACCTGGGGTTATGCTCCGCTGAACTGAGGCCTTTGTATCCTCAAGTCATGAAGGTTCGAAGGTGTTTCTGACACGAGTGGGGGACTTCATAATGGTCCATTGTGTCCCAGTTTACATGATTGACTATAACTGAATCGGACTTAGGCTGCGCGGGTAGGTTCCAAAGGGGGCAACGTCCTCACTAATGTTCTGCAGACTCACCCCGGGTTGGCTTAGATCAGGAATATTTAGTCACATAGGAGTGGCATACAATGAGCTATCCCGATTGTATATTTATCCTGTATGTAAATGAGTAAATCTTCAGCCAGTACTTCCTTCAGAACAATCTCTCAGATTAAGTGCAGCCTTACAGTAGAAGGCATGCAAAAGGCCAAAATTTACGAAAGATTGATAATCGCTCGCAATCCGGCATCAACGCATGTACCACAGCTATGAAAAATTCATGACCAAACTTAAGCGAATGTAAAAAAGTAAAGGGAATGTGAAAAGTAATACTATTTGTAGAAAAATACCAACTTTTTGAAAAAAGGGCAAATTTTTAAAACATAAGTGTGACGAATAAATTTAAATATAAGTGTCAGGTGATACCGTGAGCATACCATGTTGCGTTTATTAAGAGAACTGTTTTTTCGTCAAATTTATTTATAGGTATTTCTGGCATTGAATTACAGTTAGATTCAGATCATCCTTGAAATATTGCTGAATATTCCACGCTTTTCAAGATAAGATATTTCTTAAAGCAGTTACCGAATAAGTGAGCTTTTGGATATTCCTTCTAATGAAGATGGCCGTTTGCATCATATTTGTACGCCCACCAAAACGGGAAAACTCGATGCCAAGCAAAATGAACGTCCAAAACAAAATTCGACAATAAATATGCCCAAGATCATTAAAAAATCTTTTATAATAAGTTACTTGTTTAAAAAGCGCGTGAATGAGATACTTAGCTGACGAATATATGCGGACTTTGCAAGTCATAATCATGGAAATGTCAATTAACGCACACAAATATCAAGCGTGACTGCAATAGGTCACAAGTGACCTTCAAGATGAAATATTTTTTTAAAAGCATTTACCGAATTAGTGAGCTTTTGGATATTCCTTCTTATGGAGATGGTCACAAGTGACCTTGAAGGCAGGCCAACAGTTCTAATTCATCTATCAGTTAATGCGCTCCTGTCTTGAATTTTATATATATCCTAGTTTTCTTAGTAACACTTTCTTTTAGGTAAATACTTTGCTTATAAGGCCTTTCTGTATGGAATAAAATATTTGAAAGGAATATGGTATAGGGATCTTGAGAAATCCACAGCTGAAGGACCTCAGGGCACAGGTTAGGGATAAAGGGTAGGGTGTATTCTATAAAGCCCTGTAGGCAAATGAACCATTAGGGACTTCTGAAAAATTTTCTTGGTATTTTTTCCTCAAAAAGTCCAAATTTTGGGCGCCCCACCTACGGCGAATTTGCATTTCTACTCTGCAGAAAAATAAATGGGTTATCACTGCTACAGGATGATCATATATGATTGGCGAATGCCCTGCTCACGATAGTGAATATTTCCGATCGCAACTGACATGACAACGGTGTTACGGCTCAGTTTTTGAACGTTAATATTAACGCTCAATGACCATTGAATAAGGATTCGACTTGCAGTTTGTACCAACCTGGTTTGGTTAGGCTTGGTTGACGATGACTAATGAGCAAGAAATGGCCACGCTGGTCCCTTTTGTCTTTTTAGGTAATCGCATCCTGCTTCTATTACTAACTGGTCTTCGCCTGCCTGTGGGATTCTCGATTTAGCCCCAAAGCACAATGGGACGAGTTTATCTCATAACCCGATCGGTGAACGCGAATCCAGCTTAGTTAATATCCCTTATCGTGATCGACAGGACAACTAGTCCGTGGCTCAGAGGTTAGAGGGTTGGACATTTAATCACCAATCACCACTCATCACGTAATCACCAAAAAGAACACGAGGGTGCTCCTCTACGGCACCCAGATCTCCAGCTGGCTGACGACGACTAATAAGCCAGAAATTGACATTTCAGTCACTTTCGTCTTGGTCAGTAACCTAATTCTTCTTATACTGCAGTAAACAAACTCTCTGGACATATTTTCAGAAATACCTTTTCGCAATTCTATTTATAAAAGTTATATATATATATATATATATATATATATATATATATATATATATATATATATATATATATATATATATATGACTGCATTTGGGGTTACACTGCGGTTCTTATTCGGGCAAACGAAAACCCTTATGGATGCATAGTTTATTTTGACGAGGTAAGTTGTATTACCGAGGAACAATTGCATGGTAGCATTCTCACACGGGCATCGAGATAACAGGAAATGCACCAACAGCGAGAGGCGCGGATAAAACTAATGTTAGTATTGCTATAGTATTTACGGTAGGGCACGGAAAATGGTACCCTTCATGCAAGGTCACCAGTATTAAACGGAGGTTCCTGTTCCTTGTCTTACCGCATCTACATTCGAGTGACATTAAATTAAATTAAATATTAGCTTAAATATCTGGTTTAAGGCTAGTTGGCTACATTTCACGATCTGACATTTGCATTTCACCTAAATACAGCAGCACCCAGGGAAAAGAAATACTAAGTGAGATGTTACGAATGACTTACATCGCTTGGACGACTGTAGACAAATATGCAATAATGGCATGGAAACTGTTCGCATAGCCCCAGGGTTAGCGGACTAGCATTGTCCAGATCACGTTCAGAAGTTGAATCCGCTTCAGTGGGTCCGGTCATTGGCAACTCCGGTATCGCAGACAGTCTAATGAAGGGATCCTCGGGTTCGGGAGGCGGTTCAGGCTTTCTGACGGGGTCCGAAGCAGCCCGTCGTCTTACGCGGTGGTTGGGGAGGCGCCGGTGACTTCGACCATCGTCTGATGCGCGTAACGCTTTCGGATTTGGTTCGGGCAGTAGAAGCTATTGAGCTTTTGCCTGCTCCGCCAGCCTCCGCTACCGCATCCGTGTTGGTGTTGGAGAAATTCCGCGACGTGTGCTGTGTACTGTAAGAGGACCGGTGAGTGCTCGTAGAGGTACTGATTTTCTGGTCTTTGGTAGCATATCTGTTCAGAATTGCCATCGCTTTGGTGTATGCGTCATCACCCATGCCCAGGTCTTCCGCATTCATGAAGCGGCTGAATTGTGCCACCCCACCGGAAGCGATCAATGAACTTCAAACGAAGATACCACGTGTGATTTAAAGGAGAGCCACTGTAAATCCACAATCGTAGCCTGGTTACTAATGCACGGAGGGAATATAAACGGAGTACGAAGAGGAGACTGAGATTTCTTACAAGTGGTGGGAAAAAGGGCTGCTTCGTCCGGAAATATATGCAGTTGACCCCTGGTATTCGCGACGTTTGGGAACTACAACTAGCCGTGAATAGCTGAAAGCAGCGAATACTTGATATTTCTCTAAAAACACTTATTTTAATGTTCAACCACCAAATATACTTTAAGCTATCATCCAAAAACACGTTAATATCATTTCAAAGTTTCCTTACAACACTTCCCTTCAGTTACGCGTAAACTCACCGAGACGAAAAATAATCAAGTTAATCTATTGTTTCATCCAATGGTACATTTGTAAATTAGCATTTGACGTCTCAGGAAATTATAAACTTGCCGGCGATGTTTGAGTGCTGAATTTCTTCAATAAAATTAAGACTGTAGTGCAAGTGAAAAGTAATTTTTGAATTGGCTCTAGTTACTTGACAAGCCATTGTGTTAGTCTGTGCTGAGATTGTTAGACATAACGATAATCGACCGCAGAGGTATGTCCTTATATGTTTTTGGATCGGAGACCTGGACCGTCTACTCGAGTCAAGCCAGGAAGCTGAATCATTTCCATCTCAGCTGCCTTGGCGGGCTTTTTAAATTGAGCCGCCATCTTTTATGCTCTCCATTCGCATGTAAATCCTCTTATATGTATGTCGGTTGGCCTATTTTACCCATGATATAACGATTTTTAACCCATTTGTAAATCCAACAAAATAAGGTCATCAGTGCACGACGCTGGCACCGTTTTGAAAGAAGTCCAATTTTTTCAATATTTTAAGACGCATTTAAGGACGATTATTCATGATGTCAATGTATGCATTCTTCGGCCATTCATTTGTGATCTTCCGGTGTTGTTAGGTTTATGTTTCAAATCTTGTTAATGGTGAATGGAGGACATTTTTTGCTGAAAGTTTTGGAATTTTACTTTCAAAATAAAGTATGGCTCTCTCTCTCTCCACAGAATACTGAAGCTGAGATAGCAAGACAGGATCCCGGACACGGAAGTCCTAGAGCGGACCGGAATCCTCACATTCCATGCCATGCTGAGGCAACTTCAACTGCGATGGAGCGGCCACCTGGTGAGAATTGACGACGGCCGACTACCCAACGACTTTTCTACGGAGATGTTGCTATGGGGGCTCACCGACAGGGAGGTCAAAAAGGACGCTACAAGGACACTTTAAATAAAGCTCTGAAGCCCGGCGACCTTTGAGAACCTCGCCCAGGATAGACTGGCATAGAGAAGATCCATGAAGACTGGTGTAGCAATGTATGAGGCTAACCGGATCACCGCTGCTAAGGCCAAAAGGGCGGCTTGCAAGTCACAAGCACCGCGGATCAACACCGCCAATGTCCAAGCCCTGCCAACGTGCCCACGCTGTCAACGCAAATTCCGTGCACGAATCGGCTTGGTCGGATATCTTCGAACTCAATGCAACAACAATCCCACAGCATCAATTTCTGCCATACCTGCCTCAGACCCCACGACGACGACCACCCCAACCACTGATAACAACTTCGTCGATGCCCCGCCACCCACAATCACTGACACCATCCTCCCTCCTCCACCGCCTGCACCGATCACGGCGAAGAACACCACTTGCCCCACTCCCGCCACCTCAGTTGCCACCTCCGACTACCTGCCATCTACTACCTCCAACACCAACACCGCCCCCAGTACCAGCGATGGGGACTCGGTACTAACCTGTCCTCACTGTGATCGAAAATTCACCTCAAACATCGGCCTGGTCGGTCACTTGCGAATCCATTGCACAGAGACTGTCGAACTAGTGCCTGGAGCGCCAACACACAGCAGAGACCGCCGCCTCCATTTCCTTCACTGCCCACGCGCGTTCACTCATCGCATGGGCCTGATCGGTCACATGCGCATCAACGAAAGTGGAATCCACTGCGATGCCAGCACATCTTGCTAACCCAGCAACACTTACCTTAGTCCGCCATGAATTCGACTGCCAGTGCCCGCAGCAGAGCTACCGCAGGCTCAACCCCTCCCGACCTATATTGACCTCATTATCACCGCACATGCACATCACACATCGGCCTGGTCGGTCACTAGAGAATCCATCGCACAGAGACTGGCGAACCAGGGCCAGGAGCACCAACATACACCCGCTGCACTCGACTCAACTGTCCGCCCTGCCCACGCACATTCACACGCCGCATGGGCCTATTAGGTCAAATTGCGTCTCCATGAAAACCTGCGGTAAAACACCGCCGGCTATATCACCACACTACATCTCTCCTCATCAGCCTATGCACCTCACATGATCAAACGCAACACCACAAAAAACATGCTCTCTGTCAGCATAGATGATTGTATATAGGGCTTATTAAAGTTTGCAATGGAGGTGAACCAAGCGGCATTCACAAATGAGCAGAAACGACGCTATTTGAATGCACCTAGGACAGTCTTTAAAAATTCTCTGTGGAGGCGCAATATCCGGACCCACTATAACATTGGCTCCGGATAACTTGTCCTGCGTTTTCCTTTCGGTCACCTCTGTCCTCATTTAGAACCCTTTTAGGGTCGCCTTTCCCTTACACTGATCCCAGCGGCCGATTTCCTTGCCGTGCGCCCATGGGATAGCTTTCCCGATTCCCTTAAATTCTGTGGGTTCCACATAGTTCATCTATAGTTGGTAAATGGGTAGTAATTACCCCTACCTTCGGTTTCTTTTTAGGTTTTCTGTTTCCCCTTTCTGCCCTACCCATAAAACTACTTTTTTACCACGTTTCGTTTTAGACAGTTGGCTTTGCTTGCAATGTCTTCAGTGGGTTCGACCACTGTGCTTCCACCAAAACTGAAGGATACACTATTTTTCAATTACGCAAATGTGAACAATAATTAATTTTCTCCCAAAGGAGTACATAAAATATATTTGAATTTATAAGGGCATCAAGAATTAATGGATAAGATTAATACTAAATAAGTAGAATTTTTTTTACCGAGTGCAGTTTTTGCCCGTGGCTGCAAATAGGCTCATTAAAAAGCTGAAATGCTGGCGTGACTAAAGGTCTTGCAGTTTTGTTTCACGATGAGCAGTATTGAAACCCCGCCTGAATAATCCTCTCTAATGGAAGCCACGTTTCATCATTTTTGCCTATATTTCATGAGGTATGACAGATAAGCTGATTATCAAAATTAGCGTCTCCCGCACCCATCGCGGATGGTCGCACATGGTAGGGTCGTCAGCCCTGACGTAAACTGCAGAAAGTTAATCATCAATTACGCAGGCTGAAAGCCTGTTTTTTGTGGTATCGCGTGTGATCATGTGATGTGCTGAGACTCATTAGGAGAGATGAAGTGTTGTGGTATAGCCAACGGTGTGCTACCGCAGGTTTTCATTTAGCCGCATGTGACCTAATAGGCCCATGCGGTGTGTGAATTGCGTGGGCAGTGCGGACAGTTGATTCGAGTGCGACGGGTGTATGTTGGTGCTCATGGCACTGGTTCACCGGTCTCTGTGCGCTGGATTCGTAAGTGACCGATCAGGCCGATAAGTGAGGTGCATGTGCAGTGACAATTAGGACAGGATAGGTCAGGAGGTGCTGAGTCTGTGCGGGCTCCACTGCTGGTGCTGGTAGTGGCATTCATGGGGGACTAGGGGAAGTGTTGATGGGTGTGTAAGATGTGTTAGGTGTGTTGGCATCGTGGTGGATTTCGCTTACGTGGATGCGCATGTGACCGAGCAAGCCCATGTGGTGAGTAAATGCGCGGGGCAGTAAGGCCATTGAAGGCTGCGGTCTGTGCTGTGTGTTAGCGCTCCAGGTAGTAGTTCGCCAGTCTCTGTGCGATGGATTCGCAGATGACCAACCAGGCCGATGTGTGAGGTGAATTTTCGATCGCAATGTGGACAAATTAGTACCGAGCCCCTATTGCTGGTACTGGGGTGTGCTGGTGGTGTTCGAGGAAGTAGGTGGCAGGAAGTCGGAGGTGGCAACTGAGGTGGCGGGAGTGGATCAAGTGGTGGTTGCATCGCGATTTTAGTGAATGAAGGAGGATGGTTTCGGTGCAAATGGGTGGCTGGGCATCGACGAAGTTGTTATCAGTGGTTGAGGTGGTCGTCGTCGTGGGGTCTGAGGCAGGTATGGCAGAAATTGATGCTGTGGGATTGTTGTTGCATTGAGTTCAAAGATGTCTGACCAGGCCTATTCGCGCGCGGAATGTGCAGTTACAGCGTGGGCACGTTAGCAGGGTTTGGGTAATGGAGGTTTTGATCCGGGAAGCTTACACCCACACGTCAGTTCGACCATCGCAATCCAACGACATCCACCGTATGCTCCACAGAAGGGCGGTGCAGGGACGGTGACTTGCGCGTGGATTAGTTTCAAGTGATAGTAGACTTGTACTTCATCTACCGCACGCTCTCTTCCCTTACTCGTCTGTGCCCGATGTCAAGACATAGTCAAGAAGACTGGAGTCGGGGTCAGGTGCAGATGAAGCATCTCTCACTGGGTGGGAGAGCGGGGTGCGGCATGAGCCTCCACATACGCGTGCCCATGCTGGGCACACGTACCCCCCCGTGTTTGGCATTTGTTATGCGACTATATCCCAGAAAAATAACACTTGCCGCACCCCGATTTGACCTCCGTGTTTGTCCAGCGCATCTTCCTTGCGGCCCGTTTCGGGGACGCACACATATGCTGATTCGACTTACTTAGGGTAACTGCCATTTTAGAACCCAGCTGACGAACTCCCATTTGGATGGGTCTACCCGGAGGTGGCTGCCGCGTATTCCTCTGGCACATGAAGTTACGGATGAGGAATGGGTACCAACCCAGCAAAACGATTATCCATCTACTGACGGTAAATTTACCCCAGCCGATGATATGGACCTCCTTTGGATAGAACGGTTCGGACTCTGTCATACAAAGGAAGTAGGGACTACTGCCTTGCCTCGATTTTAGTAGCAGGAGGAATAAAAATAGAAAGGCGTTCTGTAAAGCCCTTATGCCTAGAAGTATTAGCGCTGTCAGCTAGCCATAACCAAACCCCAGAGAGGAACGTCTCGTGGTCTAAAGCCCTTTTTAAAACTGTTCCCTAATCCGAGCCATTTACTGATTGACAAAAATGTTACCATCTTCTCGCTTTTGATTGTCATTCCTCGACATCACACGAGTGTGGTATGCACAGATTTAGCCTGAATACAGGAAGGAATTCTAACGTTCCGTTTTGTTTGAGAGTTCACGTATAGATTGCGCAAGGAGAAGCTAGTTATGGATATGTGGTGCCGTTCAGGACATGGGGCATTCGAATGTTGAGTTCTAGCTCATCTGCCGTCATGAGCTGCAGCAGAGAATGCCATATTTACTTCAGACAGGCGATGGCTACGTCAGAGGTAGCACATAAGTTTTCACTCTCACACGACCCCCTTTTCCCTACCTAGATCGTTCCTTTATATTCAATTGACAATGCTAGCAGAAGAGTAGGCTGATTGACCGTCACGACTAGCCATGTGACATAAACCTATTGAACCCACGTTTATTTGTCATGGTTATTTTCATAATGCTTATATTTTTGTGCACTGGGTGCAACAGCTTGTTCCTCACTGTTCATTAAATATTTTTATTGACAGAAATTGCAATTTGTCCCCGCCCCATCCTGAATATCATCAAGCCCAGATGACACATCTCGAGGAAGAGTCGGGCGACGAAAACCTATTCATCCAAACAGTCTTCCCAAGCGGCCCGCACAAACTTAAATTTGACAGTATCGGGAAGAAGAGCAAACTACTTCTGATAAATGGATATCTAAAATCATTCATCTTGATTTGCCATCGATTCCTTCTCTCCCGTATGTATCAAACCCATGACGATTCTGTTGACTGCCAAAATTGGATTGCTGTCTTCTCGTGCGCTCTGTCTCTTTTGCTCTCTCTATTTTATTTGTCCTCTTACGTTTGCGTAATCAGAATAAATTGTCCAACTTCCTTCACGCCTCCGATCAGTTTATGAACCGGTAATGGACCAGTGCAGGTTAATTGGACTTTGAGAAGGGTTATAGTAGTGGACTCATGGCGCCAAGAATGTAGGAGAATGGACAGTAATCTGAAGTGTTTTATATCGGAGTGTCAGACCCTAGAAAATAAGGGCACTTTCAAGCCAGTCAAGCGAAACCATCAGTCCTGCTCTTTACTGTGGAGCAGATCTTACCTTCTGCCCGGGACAGGGTGGAGTGGGGCAAGTCCAATGCAGGGCACATAGAACCAACCCCATGAGGCCGGGTGAGGGGGTGGGGGTAAGGGTACGCGCACAGGCTGGATACTTACCGCTTCGTCAGGGTAAGGGGATGGGGGAGTAGACAAGGGTGGGTTGAGGCAAGGATACAGGACAGGCTGATAGGGGTAGTGGCTGCAGACGAGTGTATTTGAGGCGGAGGTCCCATGAAAAGGGTTGGACGGGGTTCCATATCTCAGCGGCTGGAGGAGATAGAGAGAAAGAGAGAGAAGCCGGGCTCCGGCCGACCGGAGGATGCAATACGAGGTGGAACAGGTTATTAGACCTCTAAGGGTTCTAAACACGATGGACCGGCATGATAGTCGGTGTTGGACTGTTTCTGGCACAGAAATCCCCTCATCGAAAAATTACAATGTTCGGCAGACCGTTTGTTGGGTTGCATACATGTGAGCAAGGGCAGCACGCTTCCTCGATGTTGCCTGATGATTGGCTAAATTATTTCACGCATGCATTTCATGACCGGCCCGGCCCACTCCACGGTGAGTGGTCGCCTGTTCCTTTCACCTTAGGTCGTGGCTCCATTCTGTTTCTGTTCTGCATGACACCGGGCAACGTTATGCGGTTGAGGATCAGTCGCACGAATTTGAGAAGCGCTAGGGGTTGATTTAGGCCAAGGCCTCTGCGGGGCTAAAACAATACCTAATTGTCTACAGCAGAGGTCGGCAAACTCCGGCCGTTAGGCCAGATACGGCCTAGCTAGTATTCCAGTCCGGCCTAACGCCCCCCCTAGTTAATTATTGTTCGATGCGGAGTAATTGAAGTATCGCGGTTTTGTTCCCCTTCATTACTGCTGGTTGCAGCTCAAGCTGTGGCTCGTGTTTATTTTTAGAACTGATGTCAGGCTCTTGTATGAAACAGAAGCGCCTGACCGGGGAGGATGATAAATGTTGTGTTGTAAACAAGTTCACTCTCTGGTCTCGGTTTCATTCACCTCTTACCGGGGTCAAGGTGTGTGTTGTGCGCACGTGTGTGTGCTGTGACGTGCGAAGCAATTTTATTTTATGGTCATATTACAGACATCGAGTTCCCGCACAGTAACCCCAATTACTACGCCTAAAGAGCAGAAGCAACGCACATCTGCCAGTCTCCCGAAGGCTGACCTCGAACGTCGTGTCTTCAACCCCGAATGGACTGACGATTTATTCTTAACCTGAAGCTTCAAGAACGTATTGTGCTCATCACGAGCATGGAAGCCCACGTGAAGGCATTCGAAGCAAAGCTGATTCTATGGGAGAAACAGCTGCATAAGGGTGACTATGTCTATTTCCCGCACCTCGCCCACTTTGATGCAGCACTTATTCGTGCGAGCAGCTGTTCTCCAAAATGAAGTTTTGTAAGAACAAGCTGCGCTCTCAGCTCACTGACAATCACCTTAATGACATTCTGTTGCTGAACTCGTCATCATTAGAACCTGACATTGTATGTGTCTCTAAGAGCATGCAACATCATATTTCTCATTGATCGTACTGTATTTGAATAATAAACGTTTCCTTGGACACCTTGTTTCTTCTGGCCTAGTGAGTCTTCTTGACCTCCTGAAATGGCCTAGTAGTCCGAAAAGTTTGCCGACCCCTGTGCTAGAAAAACAAAACGGGCTGATTAAGGCACGACACGCATTTATCCGGCTGCACAGGGCTCACCCAACCCAAAAATAATGCAACACGTGCGACTGGGACAGCACGCCTAGGCACAGGCTTCACGCCACACCAGTCACTTAGGTATAAGTCGAACATCAGATGGCTAGCAGGCTCTGACAGCACACTCGAAGAGCGAAGGTGATGTCGAATCCAGGGAATCTCCATCAGTGCTTCGGCGCATTCCTCACTATAAGCCGCCTGACACGCTTTGTATGGCAGTGAACTGCAAGCCGTGGCTTGGAAGGTTGCTTACTGCCTTTCTAACTCGGAACTCTCACGATGGAAAATCGGGCTCAATAGTTAGTTCTGAATGTGACCCGTCTGACACTGTCAATCCGATGGGATCCGAGCGGCTCCGATCCTCTGTTCAAAAAACTGAGCCACTGCACTTGGACGAGTTCATGCTTGGAAGTAACAGAACGCTATATATGCTTGTCATTCACTGTGCTGGAGACTGCCTCTGGTCATCCTGTGTCTGTATGGCTGCCAGACCCAGGTTATTGGGGAGAGAGAGAGAGAGAGTGCGAAAATGCTTTGAAAGTTTTCTATAACTATAAACGAGTTTACGCACAAGTCACCGTCCTGCACCTAGTATGCTGTGGTGGGACCCACGGTGAACATTGTCGTCTGCGACGCTCCAACTGTCGCGTCTGGCCAGACCCCGGCTAGCATATGCAAAAAGGAACTTGCAAAAAAATGATTTATAAGTAGTATAAGTTGCAGCTAATTTCAATTATAAGAAGATAATTTACTTTTATTTCACAAACCATTTTTTTAAAAGAGAATGCTTTCAGAAGGTCAAAAGCCCTGGTAGTGCTCGACCGTCCATCCTCATGTACTGATTGTGTCCTGCAGGCAAACTCAAATTTTCAACTCCCATACCCCTCGCCGGTGTTTGCGAACAGCATAAAAACTGCCCATGGACGTGGTCCACGGGCAGGTTGTTGCCGTGATTTTATTGCTGGTGTTAGCGAGCGATGGTCCGAGGGCCGCCCAGTATTTTAGGCTTCCCGGGTGCAAACGTAGCTTGCTAAGGCAACTTCTTAGTGCTGTGGTAGGTGTGTGCGTGTGTTTCGCAGTAAATTCAGTCTATAAAAGAGGTGGCTTGGAATGCTGTCCACTGACGCAATAACCTGGTCCTCGGGGTCCGCACAGTGTATGCTAGCTGACTGGCCCCAGGACTGAGAGTCAGGCCAAATGGCTCCTTCTTAACGTATCTTCTGTGGTGCTCTCACTCAAATGGGATCCGGAGTGCCCATATTTCTTATGAAATCCTCGTATATGTATCGAGGGTCTGGTTATGTGTGTGGAACGCGTAGACAGGTTTTTAAATGTTGGTAGACACTGCGCTTAAGCCCACTCCCGTTCGTTTTGCCACCAGGCCCACGTGGGTGAGTGGGGACAATTTGGACAATTTCAAAACGTGAAAAATTATGACCGAAAGCTTTTTACTGAGGCAGATTACACAAACTGACTCGTACTCAAGTGGAGCAGTGCACAGTCAAGCATATTCACTGAGTGTTTATAAGCAATCGTCAAATGAGAAGCCAGGGAGTTAAAATGGATCCGCAAACCAAAGTTCCACAAGGACTCACATAGATTCGAGGCTCGGGTGGAATAGGAAATCGTATATGCACGTACACCTGTAAACGGGAGTTTCAAATTCACGAGCAATGACGTCCACCGTGTGCTCAACGGGCTTGCGCGTGAATTATATTTTAGTAAGACAGATCCGCGTGGGACCTACCATACGCTCTCCTTCCTTAGTCATCATTTTCTGGCGACAAGACAATCTTAAGTCGATCGAAGGTGAGCTCGGACGCAGTGGCTGACAAAGGTAAAAGCATCCATATACGCGTGCCACGCACGCACCGGTTGTTGAAAAAAAGGTGGCGAGTGTGATCCTATCTAAGTGGCAGTGCCAGAGCGTGTGCATTAAGGGGCAGCCATTGGGTCTGACTCTCAGCCCATCAGTCAACCACCCATCACAAACACACACCCGGTTATCTCGTCAACTGGTAACACTCCAAGACACGACTATTATTGCGTCTCTTTCATATAACCAAATCAGCACACATGAAAACTATCAGGACATACCAACAAACGTGACCTAAAGGATTGCCAACCAAAGAAATAACTTAGTCACTGAACTGCCCATTGTCAGACCGTAATGAACCCTTGTTAATTCTGCCCCAATTTTTGTGTCCCATAAGAGACATACATGATCCTTCCTGATCCTGATTACGGTGGAGTTAGGGGATAAGGTCACATGCAGTGCGTGTAGAGGGACGGTTCAGCTTCGTCAATTACTGTGCCCCGCTAGCAGGCGCACAGCGGCTAGGTATATAGGCAGAATAACATGACTGACAAAGACAAGGGAGACTGGAATGACCCTTTCTGGCTTATTATCCGATATCAGCCAGCCATACCCAACCCCAGGCGCTGCGGCGCCCGAGGCTCGAGCTCGTGACCTTTGGGGTAGAAGTCTAACGCTCCACCCACTGCGCCACGAGCTCGTTGTCTTGCCGGGTTGGATCGGGAATATTAGCTATGGTAAGTAGGTGCTCACAGCTCGGTTACAGGACTCACTCATCCCATTGTGCCTTGAGGCTAACTCTCGAGCCCCGCCAGCAGCCGCAAGCCAGCTAAGGATATAGGCAGAATAACATGACCGACAAAGACAAGGGAGACTGGAATGGCCATTTCTGGCTTATTAGCCATCATCAGCCAGTCATACCCAATCCCAAGTGTGGAACACCTGGGATTCGAACCCGCGACCTTTGGTAGTTGAGTCGAACGCTCTACCATTGAGCCATGGGTTCGTTGTTTTGTCGGTTGCGATCGGGAATATGATGATAGTGTGTTGCTCACCGATCTGCTTAAGGAACATGTATGTTCCTTTGTGCCCTGGAGCTCAGACTAGAGCCCTCGCAGGCGGTCGCATAGCGACGTGTAGCATATGATGAAATTGAACCGACAAAGACAAGGGAGACCGGAATGGCCATTGCTGGCTTATTAGCCGTCATCAGCCAGTCATACCCAATCCCAAGTGTGGCACACCTGGGATTCGAACCCGTGACCTTTGGCATTTGAGTCGAACGCTCTACCATTGAGCCACGGGCTCGTTGTTTTGTCGGTTGTGATCAAGAATATGATGATAGTGTGGGGCTCACCGATCTGCTTAAGGAACATATATGTTCCGTTGTGCCCTGGAACTCAGACTAGAGTACTCACAGGCAGTCGCATAGCGACGTGTAGCATATGTTGATAATGTGGAACCGACAAAGACAAGGGAGACCGGAATGGCCATTTCTGGCTTATTAGCCGTCATCAGCCAGTCATACCCAATCCCAAGTGAGGAACACCTGGGATTTGAACTCTCGACCTTTGGTAATTGAGTCAAACGCTCTACACTTGGGATTGGGTATGCTTGGCTGATGACGGCTAAAAAACCAGAAATGGCCGTTCCGGTCTCCCTTGTCTTTGTCGGTTCCACTTCAGCATATGCTAAATGTCGCTTTGTGACCGCCTGCAAGGGCTCTAATGTGAGCTCCAGGGCACAACGGAACATACATGTTCCTTAAGCAGATCGGTGAGCAACACACTATCATCATATTCCCGATCGCAACCGACAAAACAACGAGCCAGTGGCTCAACGGTGGAGCATTCGCCTCAAGTACCAAAGGTCGCGGGTTCGAATCCCAGGTGTTCCACACTTGGGATTGGGTATGCGTGGCTGATGACGGCTAAAAAGCCAGAAATGGCCATTCCAGTCTTCATTGTCTTTGTCGGTTCCGCTTCATCATATGCTACACGTCGCTATGTGACCACCTGCAAGGGCTCTAATGTGAGCTCCTGGTCACAACGGAACATACATGTTCCTTCAGCAGATCGGTGTGCCGCACACTATCATCATATTCCCGATTTGCAACGGACAATACAACGAGCCCGTGGCTTGATGGTAGAGCGTTCGACTCAATAAACAATGGCAACGGTTCGAATCCCAGGTGTTCCACACTTGGAATTTGGTATGACTGGCTGATGACGGCTAAAAAGCCAGAAATGGTCATTCTGGTCACCCTTGTCATTGTCGGTTCCACTGCATCATATGCTACACGTCACTATGTGACCGCATACGAGGGCTCAAATATGAGCTCCAGGGCACAACGGAACATACATGTTCCTTAAGCAGCTCGGTGAGCCGAACACTATATATATAAATAGAAATATATAATCTCGGAATGCACTCTACCTCAGCTATTCAATATATATATATATATATATATACTACCGGTGTATAGTTACATTGGTCCACGTAGAACATCACCGAGGCAGATATTGTCTGAATGTATGAGTTTGTGATAAAGTTTTCTCGTGCTAAAAGCCTCCATATTGTACTTTCTCTTGAAAAAGCTGGAACTTGTTGCGTAGTAAGCATCCAAATTTTCATCAAAAACACTCGGCGTCATAGATGTGCGACAGACTATATCAACAATACCATTCCTTACCTAATTTTCATAGCTAAGAGTCGAGTCTACGGAGTAAGGCCACGCGTCCAATGACGTTTCCAAATCTATTAGAATTGTTATGGGATTTTTGTCTGGAACCCGCAAAATCGCATATATTTTCAGTTCAAGGACTTAAATATAGTATAACAATGTTTTGAACTTTTACCGCATTATTGTGGTGTGTAAAATAAAGCTACCCTTATTGTCGAAAATGTTTTCATTGCATAAGAACCGGAAAACTTCTTGATCATTCAGGTGTTTCAAAAGAACTTGTATTGTTCAGTTTTTTTCAAAAATTATGTCAGAAAACGCACAGAGAATACTGGCAACTCAGTGATGAACTGCAACCCTCAAAGTGGCGAAACGTGACCGCAGAAGCACGGAAAACTTGCTTTAAGGTTTTCATTTCACACCCATGTAAGGAAGCTAGTAAAAAGATGACTCATAACAGCCGGGATGCCCTTACCAGCAGCATGGGCTTTACAGAAATGCAAATATCCTAATTATGATCAGGCTTTGAATTCGTGTTTTGTTGCACTGCTCACATGAAACATATGACTATATAATTTACGACGAAAGTCGAGTCACCCATAATTTGGCGTATTCTTATCAGCGTCCATTTGGGGTGGGCTTGATTTGGAAAATTTTGTCGTGTTGTATGCAGACTGCACAACTGTTTATTCAGGAAGGGTATTTGTTGCCCGAGCTGACGGGGCCAGTATCTGACAAACTGATTTTTCCTTTGTACTTATAAGCCGCATGATGGCACCTGTGTTGTTTCTATCTTCGTGCTCTGTTGGTATCGCCTGCGCGCTTTTAACCAAGCTAAGATGGCTAAATTGCGTAGTTTGTTTAAATCACGCGTGGCGTCTTCGGTTGAAGTTCATTGATCGCTTTTAGTGGTGTGGCATAATTCAACCGAGGCGACCTCGTGATGGGAGATGAGACGTACGCTAAGGCGATGGCCATTCTGAGCCAGTATGGTGCCCAAGAACATAAAAAATACTTTTCTCCTCTTCAAGCGAATTATGACCTAGA
Organism: Schistocephalus solidus; assembly: GCA_017591395.1. NCBI lineage: Eukaryota > Metazoa > Platyhelminthes > Cestoda > Diphyllobothriidea > Diphyllobothriidae > Schistocephalus > Schistocephalus solidus. Next base: position 68,873 of record WEDG01000118.1, read on the forward strand.
TACCAGCACAGACACCGATTTGGCCATGGCAGAAGCGGAGGCTGAACGAACACTCAAACGTGTCAAACGAACTTCCCGACCCAGATCCGAAAGTAGCACGCGCATCAGTCGATGGTCGAAGGCGCCGGCACCACCGCAACCGCCGCCTAAGCCGAGAAGCTGGTTCAGCCCACGATCCAAGCCTAGACCCGAACCCCCTACCGAGCCTGGGGACCCCTTCACCCGACTTTCCGCAGATCCCATGTTACCATTCACCGGACCCATTGAACCGGATGATACTTCTGCTCGGGATCTTGACAATGCCAGTCCGTTAACCCTGGGTCTGTGCGAAAAATTTCCATGCCATTACTGCATATTTGTCTACAGTCGACCAAGCGATGTAAGTTTAGCAGTGGTTCATTGACTATACGATCCACAAAGGTTATAATGTTTGTGATGAGAGATCAGGAGAAAGCACACGTTGTTAGGAGGAGTCAAACCATCAACATATAGACCCGCTTTAACAGACGAGAACGGTCAGCAAGAAAGCGGGAGATTATCTAAAAATGCTATTCTAGGCTGTAGTCCCAAAACAGAGATGTGATTGCTCGTAAACCGGCCTGTAATTAGGTTATTTCTATGCGAGCCCTTGGTTCATCTGAAAATTTTTGGAGACCAGTGATCACCTGAACGTGGATTTAGGTTGCAGACTTTCTCAGACTCTGGTTTTGATAGAGTTGACTGACTTTTAACGACAAGTTAATCAGAAGCTGCCATCCCAGTCTCCTCGGTTTTTGTAAATAATTAATTCGTCGATCCCAACTTCTAACTGCCGCTGCAGGTCTAAATCATCTCACTAACAGCTTACAGAAACTGCCGGGACCTTCAACAAAGCCGTTAGATAACCTTCTTCGCTATAAAGATTAAAGCACTCTCGAGTATGAAGTCACAATTACCCATAAATTGAGACACGCTGACGAATGCAAACACAAGGAAGCGACGGAGGCAAACAACGATTAATGTCCTAATCATTCGATCTTAAATAGGTGTGATATCACAGGACTTGCCTTCTCAAGTAATGCTTTTTGGAAACCCTGAGATGACATTTACCTACAGTTTTGCTTAGAATTTTGTTTGCATCGCGGTAAGGAGTCATTTATTACTGTCTGGTAGTGCCTGAAGACGTGATCGAAAGCGCAACGGTTGTTATCGTTTTTTTCCATGCGACGACGCTTCTGACTTCTGCTGACTAGTTTCTTTCCTATTTTACACCCACAGGTGGATGAGGACACGTTTCCCTTCCGACGAAATGAATTTGTCGCCCGTATCAACGACGCACCCCACGATGAGACCCGCAGACGGATCCTGAACAGCCCGGAATACCGCGACGCTATACGTGACCGCCGTGTAGTCTACATTGAAATTAACACCAGCTGTAGGATTCGCTTGAGTGAACTGGAGGGCAGAAAGTCCATGAAGAAGGGCCTGCCGCGTCGAAGGCTCACAATTGCCGGACCAACCTTTTCGCATATTTGCGTTGCGGTCCAACTCCTCGAGCACATGTTCCCCCGACTCATGCAATATGCCCTCTACCCCTATCGTCTTCCGTCGCCAGCTTCAGCCAACTACACTTCGAAAGACAAACTCACTGTCAATTACAGTGACTATGTGACCAGGCAGCCTGCCTGGCTTGGTCTCGTTCCAGACATTGTTGAACGCGGCAGCTGGCGTAAGTTCTGGTTTCTAAAGAATGGTAGGAACGGAATCGATTACGGATTTCCTCTCACACGGACAAAAGGAGGAATGTCTAGTGACTATCTTAGCAGTCTGTATGTAAAGCAGTCCCTTTAAGATTGAAATCCCTGTGTGCTGTATTCGGGGAGCCAGGTCGTGTTTGCGGCACGTGCAGACGAGGTCACGGGCTTTTTTAGCCACTGCGCCCATTCTTCGCACCGGACAACTGACCGACTCAGACAGTAGACTGGTGCCTGAGAATGGGAATAGAGAGTGAAGTAGATGGCTCAGCTCATTTTCCCCACTATAAACAATTGAGGCGCTCGAATTTATTGTGCTGCGCTAAAAGTCGTGGCTTGGAATGTCATCAAGTGATGGGAAAACTCGGACCGCAAAGTCAGCCTAATGTGTGTGTGTGTTTGGGTGGCGTGGCCGATTGGCGGACTAAGATTTAGGTTGCAATACTTCCTTCTTACTGAGCCCTATATGGCACTCCTACCCAATAGGATCCAAGCCGGTGTGGTGGCAGGCTCAGATGCGGGTTCCCGCCACACCAGCCAACTGCGCCCTATATCACCCGTGGTTTTCTTGCATTTTTCATGACACTGTGCTCAGGTGATGGAGGAGATAGTACGGTAGAGGCATCGTGCAACCCACCGCCCCTGCGCCCACCCTCGTGTGGGGCAAACGGTGGACCTCGTCGGAATTGGCGGTCAAACTGTCATGGCAAGCACTCTACTGCAAGAACCTTGGGTTATTAGGACTCATATCCTTAACACAATTGACTTAGTCTCCATGAGGACTGGGCCCCTGGATTTTATTGCATTTTCACAACTCGCGTGTTTTGATGACAAATCTTGTTCAGGATGACAGGACAAAGTTGCGGGCGGGATGTATGACTGGGTATTTGATCTCTGTTTCTCGGTAAATACGCGTGATTGTCTCTCACTACACACTAACCCAACTTCATAAACCCGGATATGACATTAGCGTTGTTGTTTCAATAGGCCATGTAAAGGAGATATTGCCATCTGACCGTCGGCCCGGAGAACGGAGTCCATCCATCAGTCGGTAGCGTCGGTATACGCAGTACTGTCTGAACTGTATATCAGCTGGATTCCCATGGCAGGTCATGCTCAAATATTGTGGTATGATCATGAAAAGGCGACAACTTACCAAACTTAGGATAACGGTGGTAGATCCATCCAATCACTCAACCAATCAACATCTGGTCCACGATCAGATGTGCGATCCCAGAGGGAGCTAGAGCGTGAGTCCCAAGTCACAAAGCGATGAGTGCGTGCCGTAGCGCAATTACGTTGATGCCTATCAACCATTAACTTTTTTTGTCCCAGCAGGTCTGCCCAGGTACGTGTTTGCTCCGCCAACCTGGGCTCGGTATCCAGATCAACGACGTACTCCGCGATGAGGCTCGCAAGCTGATCCCGGCGTGTAATATACACTGAAAGTAACAACATCTGTAGAATTCAGCTGGGTGCGATGGAGAGGAGAAAGTCCCCGAAGAAGTATCTGCCCCTTGGAAGACTCACCATTGCCTTTTCGCATATCCAAATTCTGGAGCGCAAATGTTTCGCGACTCATGCAGTATGCCCTCCACCCCTGTTGTTTTCCGCCTCCGGCGTCTGCCACCTCTACCCATCGAAAGGCAGGCTCACCGCCAGTTACAGTGACTACTTTGAAGTGAAATTGAACTTTCCGATTGTTTGTGAGCTTTCTCGTCGGACCCATTTTGGGCCGTCAGTTTCGAAATATGAGATGGTCTTGAATGGCCACAGCGTGGCGGCAGTCTTGTATTCTTTGATGCTAACCTACGTTAGTAATGGGATGATTTTTGTTCTAGACAGAATGTGTTACTTGCCAACAGCGCGTTCCAATCATAGGGCCGCATCAATAGGAGCATGTGTGACGAGACTAAATGCAGGTCTGCGCGTACCATGCACATAAAGGGCCCTGACCCCACACGAACCAGACTTCAAGGGCAGTGAGTTACAATTTTGACTAAAATAGTTCTCATCTCTCGCTCTGAAACCTCTCACTACCCATCTCCGAATCATATTTATCTTATTAGTATATTGTTCTTTCTTTAATATTCTTAATTTATTAAAATACGGATCACTGGGTCGGTCATGTTAAAACGTAGTTCAATCACAGAATTTGCTCAGGCAGTTCAAGCTTCTGTCTGTATTTAGTTAAGTTTTAGACCCCAGACTTCAGCGTTCTCGTCGTTTCGATGTCCTCTACGGCTGACAGTCAGAAGTGCTGATTTTGCGAAGTGTTGACTAGAATTCCTGACCTAGAGAAATAAGTACACTCAGATCATGATATCAGTCACGCCAAGTACCTGGTTACAAAAACCGTGGAACAACAAGTTCAGAGGATTTACGATGATATCCGGGACGTGCAGTCCCGCAAAAAGTATTCAGTTGCCGGTTCCCTGTAAAGCGGCTGCCGTTGATGGACTCGGTTTCAGCCCCGAGCTCAACCCTAAGATGTAATTTCGTTCAAACGAGATCCTTATCCAAAAATCGAATTTCGTGTGTTTGGAAAGGAAAGGCTCTGTGTGTGTGAGGACGAAAAGCCCAAACGTATGATTCTTAGTAATACCACTGCATATGCGAATGCTGACCTAGTGCAGTACTGTTTATGCGGTTGGCTCAGTTCAGCATGTTGGTCACCGACTACGTCAATGGGGGTGATAAGGCTGTATTACTTGTCTTCATTTTATAGCTTCCCCTACCACGATGATTCCTGGGGCCGAGTGGTCTGAAAGGCCAGACTGGTGCCACCGACTTTCACAAAGACCCACCAGAACTTCTTAACTGGAAAGCATTGCACGCCGTCTCCCACGCAGGGTAAGTGGCTGGGGAAGGTGGCCCAGTGGTAAAAACGACTTATTCTATTGTAACCCAGTGGTAAACTTCACTAGATGATCTGGACGTAGCAGGTTGGTGGGGGGTGACGCTGCTGCACTCACCAGGATTTCAAGAAGTCACGGATGAGGGTCAGTGTGAAGGACCCCCTCGTGAATTTAGTACGACTGTCGATCGATTGATTGTTCCACAGTGGACATACCGGGCGACTGGAGCAAGATGGTGACAGAACTTTGGCTTACAGTAGCCAATTTGACGGAGCAACTACAGCCGGACAAACTGTCCACAGACTCCCCAAGTGAAATTCTAATCACCGCTCTAGTCTGATAAATATGTACCTGGAAAAGCTAAACAGCCACCATCCCCACCGCTGCTAGGGGGTCCCTTGTCCTGCCTGAGGGAGTCATGACACCATGTTCAGTGGGAGTTTGCACATCGGGAGCCGAGATTACGGTATGGTTAGGGCAGGCATAGCCAGTGTACATTTCAGTGCGAGTAAACTAGGCGTAGTAAAAAACTCCTTGGTTCCCCTAAAAAAGGCCATGTTATCGTCTCAAGTACAGACCGGTGGCATACGAAGTTTTAGAATGCAGTAGACACTGGCTCTGTGCAGCGTAACCCACTGCACCTAATCTTATCTTCAGTTAACTTGCCTCGAGGCGTCCTCTGATAGCCTAGGAAAGAGAAATAGTGGTAGGCGGCCTAACAGGACTTATAAGGGTGCCCTAGGTTTTGTCTCAGAAAGCTGTCATCTAGCGAAAAATGGGTCTTTCTTTGGAAAAAGGGTCACGCTGCAACATATCCCAATCGTATCAGCATTATTATCTGAATATAGCGGCTGGGGGACGGAGTGGGCCGAGGGACGATTTTCAAAGCTCAACAAAATCCAATTTACACACCCTTTCATCATTTGCGAACAACGAACTATACGACTGGTACGGCAGTGCTTACATTTTTGGAGCAGATCCACCAACACCACCGCCATGTTGGCCAAAAACGAAAATAACCGAAGGGAGATCGTGTGCTTGTTATATAAAATAAACTTTATGCAACGAAAGAAAACTGTGAGAGGAAGGAGACGTTTTGTCAAATGAGGAAAACATGAAAGTTGAAAGAACATGAAAGACCACGTTTTTCCTATATATTACAGAGCAGTAGGCCCAATGAGGCCAGCAGTATGCCCACGACACCTAGGAGAGAGGGGGTAAAAATAGGGGAACTAAGCAAGGTACCTAAAACGCCAATCCGTTCTCCATAAAAACACGCAGAAGTCAAGGCGGAGGCAATCAACGAGACCGCATTAGAGATAGGAACACTGTTTGAGAGACCTGGGGGAAAAAATGAGGATAAAGGTTAGAGGACCGAAAGGTAGTGCAAAAGCCTACTTGCGTCTTTTAGATTGTATAGAAAGATGACTGATCCCAGCTGGTTCATAACGAACATAATCCCGGTGGTCTAGAGAGTATAGGAGCTAGAATGGGGAGCCTTTACAAACTGAAGGCTACCAGTTTTGTATTGGAGTACTTCATTAGCACGTTGGTCACACCCCAGAGCAAACCAACAAAAATATTTGTGACAAGGATCGGCATTGTTCAGGGTACTGAGAAGAGAAACAGGGATCAACAGGGACGTCAAGCAAAATTTGGATGACTGACGAAGGGGTAGATAAGTTCACTGCAAGTTTCGAAACCCTAACGTCAGCTAAATAAGTGATCTCCAACTATGTTTGGGCACCTATGAAAGAAGAACTCAGTGGCCGACAAAAACATCAAAAAGAAGTCGGGCCTCGCTTTTATGATACTGAATGAGCGACTGCAATATCAGAAGAAAATTTTGTTCGGTTGCTGAGGCCACTACCTCTAAGTTAGCCAACGACAACTCCGTCACAGATTCACCTCAAACCTCTTATAATTGACTATGCGCGCTCGTCTGCCACCAAAATTAGGGCCATAATCTAGCGCAGTCAAAACAACGGAACGGCTGGTCAAGACAAACTCCCAGATGTTCTATAAGAGATTCGGGTCTGCAGATCATGCCTCACGGTAGTAAAGTGACGCCACTTTACCTTACTTCAAGAAGATAAAAACAGAACGCGAAACCGCTGCCATAGAGACACAAGTTTTATCGACGTCATCGAAATTCTCGCTAATATCTGCGTGAGATATATGCGGAGGGGACACCGATTGATGCCGGAAAAGGCGTTTTTGGGTGCTCCTCTGGTCTTGGTAGAATTTCGAGCTTCATCTTTGGTTCGGTCATCAGCGGTTGGGTGCCACTATTTGCAGCAACACCCACTGCATCTGCACGTAGTGGGTGCGTGATCTAAATGTTGACGAATACTTTGTTCATCTGTTGATTCCCCCACCATCTATCTGTCCACTACAACGGTTGATTGCGGGGGGTTCGAACCCAAGTTTATTCAAACCTGGGGTTGGCTATGTCTGCATAACGACGGCCAGTATGCCAGAAATGACCATCGCGGTCTGCCCTATCTTTTTGGTACCAGCTTCTCTGCATATATTACTCGTCGCTATTCGACTGCCTGCAAAGGCTTTACACTGAACCTCAAGGCACAACGGAACGAGAATGTCCCGTAAACATATTGGTGAACGTCGTTCCCATGATAAGTAGTCTTTTATGAACGGGTTGTGTGGATTGGCTTCTCATTGTTGAAGCTTTGGGCGCATTGAAGTCATCAGATGGCATTCTCACAGGGTCTTGGTTAATATAAACAGCCGGAGAGAACGTAATATCTGGCGAGCAATGGCCGTCCGAAAAGCAATACCGCATTAGCTCTTCAGGCGTAACTCGGCAACCGATACGAAAAAAAATTGAATTAGTAATTCTCCATTTATGCTTGGGAAAGCCATTTGGCAGTTTGTACTGCTACCTCGACAAAACCTTTGAGACATGATACGGTGCTGCCGTTTGGGTGTCTAGTTCTATCCGGCTTCACAGACTATTTTAATTCCACATTTATGAAGGTGTGGCCGTTGTCGGGTGCTATAATTTCTCGGATTCCGAAAGCCACAAACAAAGAGCGCAGCTTACTTATGGTCATTGCTGACAAGCAAGATATGTCTGTAAAAATAGCATCGAACCACCTTCAAAAGGTATTCGGGGATTCTAGGAACATGTGTCTTTTATAGGACTCTGAATAATCTAGACGGAAAGTTTATACTGAGAAGCGGGTAGAGACAAGTGTTTGAGAGGCACTTCCGGTTGTCTTTTGCATCCCCTTCGAGACGAGGCACCTGAACACTAAAATTCGACGTCAGTTTTCATTTTTAGCTGCAATCATAACTTCCCGCCACACCCGGATGAGTATTGTTTAGTCATAAAATACTTGATGGCGAGTACTTTAAAGCCAGCATATAGTATATGTCTGTTCAGCAAGCTCAGTTTATTTTGTCAAATCGTCAAATAGAACCCTGGTGATGGTGTTACAAGCCACCAGTTACAGATGGGGGAGAATTAAACTGGCCACTTTCTATGTGCCAAGTATTTACCTGTGTGGTATAAAGGCCTTGTAAGAGGCGAACAACAGCATTAATTGGCGCATTTACGGTAGCCCGGAGGAGGACCGACAATATACTCAAGGTATACGAAATACATTTCGTTACCAGGGACGATTTTAAACACCTAAACTTAAGATGCCAAGGATAAATCCGGATGCGGCATTCTTAGGGGTATCTCGCTTCTTCCCCAACAAATCTGCTAGGAATCTAACATTAGGGTGCATCTATAGAGGTATAACGAAGAGATGTCATTTGTGTCAACGCAGGCCTTGGTGAGTGTTACCTGTAGCGATGCTCCCGGAATCTTTATTAAAAGTGCTTCAACTGTAGGTAGGCTTTAGATCAAAAACAAAACGAAGGGCTGAAAAGAGACGTTGACTTTGAAGCTGATTGATGAAACACAGCAAGCGTGAGTCGTCCAATAGCCTACCTTCCGGGCATCACATTGTGCATGGGCCAAATGAAAATAGTTCTGACAACAGACAGCCTCAAAATTGAAATGAAACAACTTCTGCAATAAAGAAGGGTTAACTGTATTGCTCACCGTTAAAATATTGGCCCAAAACAAAACCTACTTATGCATAAATTGTATTATCATTAGCTTTGATAAAGATAAATAATTCGCAAGTGCAAACATTATAGGGGATTGAAGGAGGATTCGGTTACAGCTATCACACTCGAGTTTACTCGGTGTTCATCGTACGCGCTATAACTTATCAAAAGCATGAAGGTCAGTATGACATACACATGTCACGTCAAAATGCCATAATAACATGTTACCATGCTTATTGCTATGCTGCTAAGCGATTGCAATTGCTTAAAGTCAACTACGAGTTAATGCATCCAGCAGCAAACGACTCTGACACAGGCGTTGACCAAAAACATATATATTCGAAAAATGTATGACGTGCTGGCGCTTGCTGACACCAAATAAGGATATAATACTGTTACCGGAATTATTTGAACCCTGAAAATAACAGAGACCTTTTCACGTTGTGCGCCCGAAGTTTAGCCTAGTGCAACATAAGTAGCATTTACTGTGATTATTTATTTAGCGTAATTCATAGAAAAGAGAAATAAATGAAATCGCACTTTTTTGTTGTGATTTTTCATACTTACCATAACTTCTTCTTGAGTGCTTTATATTTGTTTATCTTTGAAATATCTGCTTGGATGCGGGGTGTTTGCTGCATATAGAGGCAGCAACGAAGTGAAACACCTGTGCAATATTAACGTTTTGCTTTATAATATTCGTTTTGAACAATTTCTTTATTCATTCCCTGAATTCGAACTCCTGCGTGGCTGTCATTCATACCCTAATGGCAATGAAATACGATTCGAAGCTCGACCGGTTGTACTGTAAAGATGGAATCAAAGTTTTTCGATTTTCTCTTATAGCCCAAATTACTAGCAGATTACTCCAGTAGCCCAGATTACTAGCGCCAGCCCGGAAGTCTATAAAATATTAACTCTTAACCCTATTGGTTGTTTTCGTGTGATTTACGCATACCCATTGGTCTATTCTATGTAAACCTATCAAATCGTCTGGAGAACATGATATAAATACCGAGGAGAATTGAGGCTCATCACTTTGGACTGGAGACCGCTCTCTGACGCTTCTCCAGCCATCGCCTCTCCTTCTCCACGGACCTCCCGAAGATTCTCCCCAGGACAGCCAAACCCTACCAAAGGATTCTCCTAGGACAGCCAATCCCTACCAAAGGATCCTCCCAGGACCAAGCCCCAAATACAGTTCCAATTTATAGCTTCAACTAATCCCTAAACTCTTCCCCTTGCCTACGGTCTTGTTCTCTCTTGGGCGTCGTTCATTTGGTTTCGTGCGTATCTAATACGGGCCTGTTACAGTACGTCAATCGTAGCTGGAATTTGATTGGTTGCTAGTGCACCTCGATGACGCGTCGCTAAGGGCGCAAAAGAATGCGCGCAGCGTTATTGGCAAATCGATCGGGCACTGAGCTGTCAATCACGCGCGCGCCGTGCCACGCCATTTCCTGCGCTCTCGTGCTGCGACGCGGTCGCTTAACTGCCTGTACCCCTGTTCCGTCTATACTGACCGCTTTTTGCTTTTTTTGCAGAATGTTTTGAGCAGTGTCTAAGAGAACACTAAGTAGACGTGCTTAGAAAGACTTTCTGGATGATTTACGTCAAATTGCCGAGAATATGAGGGAAATGTATCCGGTCGACTCATCTTCATCGTCATGGCATCTGACCTCTTCCTCTAGTTCGTCATATGACGACTCCGGACTCAGTGATTTCCTCTGCTGATGAGGAGATAAGTTGGATGTCAGATATATCTGACGTGGCTGCAATCAACTCTTCAAGCACACCTACAATTGAAGAGGAAACAACGGTTTGAGAGGCTATGAGTTCATCGGCAATACGCTCGCGTATACCATTGATTCATCTGAGCAGTCTTCGGAAGATTATCAGATGGCTGACCTCGGACCTTCCTGCAAACGCACGAACGCTCTTGGATGAAGCAAGTGATGTTTCAACGGTAACGGCAATGGGCAGTGGTGAGTACGTTCATTTACGTCTTGTTAAACAGTTAACTGAGCAGTTTTGAGACCCTACCAGACGTCTAATAGGCAATAGTGTTGTAAAGTATTTAGCTATTTTACATTCCTAATTGCTTCTTTTCCTGTAGGGTTGTAGCTCATTATGTCTGACGATGGAATTCATACTGGACGTTCAAGAAGGAACACGAAATGTCCAATAGATCTACATGTTTATGTCACAAACTTGCCCTCCGTCTCTTCCTCATCGGTATGAAGAACAATTACTACCGTTACCGCTTGTTTTATCGCATAAGTATTAATATTAATATTAAGTATTAATACTATCTTCCAATTTTACCCCGGGAAATTTTATTGAGAAGAGTGACTCCTGGACGAATTGGTGTAGAAAGTTCTAACCACGTGTTCCACGCGCGTCCGTAGAATCGTCTAGAAAACGCGCCCCTAAAGGGGCGCGCGCGCGATTCTTCATCCTATTTATACGTCTAGCACTTTAAACATGATTTATGTTTCTTATAAAGTTTTATAACATAACAATATAGTTTAAATGTTAATGTAAGGTAAAATAAACCTAGCTTAAGTTTGTTTAAATTCATTTCCCTAACACAACTCAACCAATCATCACCGGTGGGATCCGACCTTGTCAATGGAGATGTTATAAATACGGCTGAGGAATGAAATCCTGGACCCCGTTTTCCGGCCGCACCTACGCCCAGGAACCATCTCCGCAGCCCATCCGTCGCTCCTCCCGGATCTCAACTGAACAGCCATCCAACGGACTTAGATTATTTTTGTGCCTGGGATCCCTTTTCCCTTTAGTTTCTTACTGTACTTAGGTTACTAGTATATTGTACACAACCACGTCTTCCTTTCCTTCTGGGTCGCTGCTTGTAAGTCTCGGGCACGTTACATTGGTGGAAAACTCCGGAAATAAATTTACAAGGAGTATTTTTGAACAGCCGCACATTTTAATAAAATTGTCAGGAAAAAACTACCTCTCGAAGGGATATGGAGGAGCAAGGTAGGTTTATCCATAACGTACAATGCAGTTAGATTTATACTGACTATGGCGCCTTCAATGTACAGTAATAATGCAAGTAACCTCAGTAGAAATCAGTAAAAATTAAGAATCTCTTTGTTTATCTGTGCAACATAAGTAAAAGTGATTGTTGCTGTTCACTGCGAATCATTAGGTAAAAGGTGTGGTGTAATAAGGCTTTTACAGGACTTATTAGTTGTATCTATTTTGTAAAAACACTTTTTGTCCAAAATTATGTTAGTAAGCTTTAAATAAAACAAAAATGGTGTCATTATCACCATTTCGTTTTTAGTAAGTTCCATATTTTGACTTCCTTTTGGCTGAAGAAATATTGTGTGAGGTTTATTCACGTGCACTCGCTTCTGACTTTGAATGGCTTACCCCTAGGTGGGTTTGCCTGCAACCTCATAGATGTCTTCCGGTCTCACAAACGGACAATATGGAATATCCAGTGCAGGCTTCACGCCATGTGCCTGTATGATAGTGGCAATAATTAAAGTTCATATTTGATTCTTAAAAATATCGGTCAGTTTCGTGATCCTGCATTTCCTATAGACAACTACGCGGCAGCCTTATAAAAACGTTTCGCTTGCAGTGAGGTCAGGATTTTTGCCTCGTATCCGGCGATTTCGTTGAGCTGGCCTCTACCACTACTTTGGGAGTTAAGCCTCTCAAAAAACGTGCGACTGGGACAAGAAAGGTTTTTCTCCAACAACGTGATTAAGACCTGGAATGCTCTGCTTGCGGATATCATCATATTCCCATCCGTTGGCATTTTTAAACGGAAGGTTGACATGTACAGTCGCATGAACCACCACGACATCAGAAACTAATTCATTGTCCCCTTTTCATTCCACAATCACAAGGTTCAATTGTGTTGAGCATACTACTATCTATTTTTCAACAATATGATTTTATAATTGTTCCTTCAGATACCCTTATGGTGATTTGGGGATAACCCCTTTGCCCAAAGTTCATTATATGTCAGCGTTGTTAATTTACAATGTCATTGTAACCAAAAGGCAGTTCGAAGGCCTAGTCTACCTTGCCCTTAATGTAACTGAACTGAACTACACCAGGTACATGACACGACTTCAGAGGTTTCCTGCTGTTAAGAGTGGACTGTCGGCCTCATCACCTGGCACCTGACGGTCGCATCTGGTCTGTGTACCACTCCAAATCCAAGCGGTGTGGGCAGGCTGATGACTAAAATTCTAGATATCCTATACTTAAGGGAGTGCTTGCCAAAATGTGTAGTCTATGAGATTCGATCTCTTGTTCACATATGTGCATGCACCGTTTACGAATCTGTGCAGGTTACTATTCGCCGAAGATACCCACTGAATTCATTAAATTTCAGCAACCTCACTGTCCGGTTTATTGCAGTCGGGGTCAAAATTATAATATACGCCCTTACACTTCTATATTTGCGGCTGATTGGGTAGTCGCTGTCGAAATACGGTACTTGTGTCATTCGTTCTTCTGAACACGATGGTTAAGGACACTCTAGTCTTTCCAAAAGACGAGAACCGTAAATACTGCAACACTCGTGCTAAAATTGACCTTGTCTGATTGTATCTTGAACGACTGATTTTAGGTTTAATGTGAGACGTCAGGCGAATAAAATTCTTCTTCTAAAACTCACCTTCACTTTTCAAAGTTATCCGTGGATTCACATTTTAATTGTGTGGACAATTTATGGATGCGTTTTCAGCTAATCCTACCACGCCTGAATTCCATCTTCCGGATGCGAACAGCTAAGGACTCGTTCACATTTCAAAATATTTGCATAAATATGTTTTTAAAAAGCACGTTTACCAACAGTAAACGACCAGTTATTTCGATATTTCAAAAGAAAAACGGAAACACCGGTCTCTATCTGTTTATGTACGTTTTTCAGAACTTTTGCATCCAAAAAGTATTCTTGAGTGTCCCCGTAGCCATCAATTCGTCCTGTTTTGATTTTGTATTGTGGCACAGTTTTTCACGTTAAAATGAATAAGCCGCCAATGAGGACATTGACATTTCTGTGGGTTTCGTGTATCGTAATCACATTCAATAATTTTTTACTTTGGGTCTCAATGGTGACCTATTTCCTAGCAGTCCATTCCTGTCATTTACTTGCTGATAAAGCAGCAAGAACAGTCAAGGTTTGAGGCCCGAGTCTTAAGAAATGTTGTAAATATCGGAAACTGACATCGCGTTCGTCGTGCCTACTAACACAAACTTGCATCTGGTGTGTCATGAAATCATACATACAGGTTAGTAGATTCCTCCTGAATTCCAGATTTTCTTTTATTATAAAGTTACAATTTGACGGTTGCAAGTGGATGTAATTGTTGTTGACAGAAAGGCAGCGCTTCAAACAGAGTGAAACATAATATTTGCTTTAATTCAGAAGAGTAAAACATTTTTAATATTCGCATTTTGCATCAAATTTTGCATTAAATAGAATTATCTGCAGTTAGATAAAATTATATCACCATAATGACTCAAAATTTATCATTGTAAATGCAGGACCTCGTTGCGTCTTTTTACATTGGGACGCTATTATCTAAGTTTCCAGCGTGTGAAGTTCTTCCAAGTGCTGTTCTTTTAATTTTCGGATGAGGTCTGGCTTATTGACGCACATAATGATTCAGATAATCCATAAAAGTCTGATACTGTCAAATTGGTCAAACAAGAAGGCCAATCGCAATGGGATTCTCGTGAATCTATTGCTTTTTCAAAAATCTGTGGTAGAACTGTGACAGTGAAGGATGTATGATCACCTTTAACCACAAACACAGTTTTTGTTCTTTAAAGTGTGAGAGATCAGTGAGCTGTGCAAACTGAATTACTCCTTATGCATCGGCAGGTTGCCATAAGCTTTACTAATGGAAATTTGTGTCAGAAAAATGTTTCCATTTTTGAACACTGATTAGCTGTACATTGCTTATGCTCTTGCATTAGGGAGTGGTTCGTTGAGGGTTGGATCTATGATTGGCTTGTTTAAGGGTTGGGTTGGGGTATATAATCACAAGGGCCCACAGATGACAAACGAAGCTGACTGACGCTAGTGCGATAGCCCTAGTTGTGCGCCCAGCTTTACCTCATCTTAGGTCAGGCTTGAGGGGTGCTCGTGCCTTAGCGGGGTGTCACGCCCGTAGACTGGCAAGAACGTGCCAGAAATGGGCTCTGAAGCGGCTGCTCAATAATTCAGGCACCAATTTTTGTGTCATCAAGATAGAAAAACTACCCATGCGGCCGATATTCCATGCCACTACGAAAAATATTTACCAATATTTTTATGATATCTTTCGCCAGTCACTGTAATTTCTTTCCGTCTTTTTCATGAAAACATTAAGGGCCTACTGCATTTTTGGAAGTTATACAGCATCACATAAGGAGCCTGGTGGGATGCAATAAATATTTTCGATGAACGTGGGGTCATCTTTATTTTAAAACCTCGTATATGGATTATTCAAATGGTCATTAAGTTGACAACGTGTTTCACTATCCATTATCAGACTGCGAAAAAGGCCAATGTTTTCTTTGAAAATCTTTAGTATTATTATTTAAACATTTTAATGGTTGCTGATTACCCATCGGTTTTGATGCATAAATTCATACGCATAAAAATTTGCGTGCAATGCAGCCAAGTTCGTAATATCCCAAGTTTGCGAGAAATTCTTCCAGTGAATTCTTTTCTCTCCATTTCCCTATTCCCTAGGAGAACTGTCCTGGTTAACACCTCATGATGGCCTTATTAGCAAGCCTTTATGTTACTGCTCATAAAAATGCTCATTAAGGGCTCTTCGCAGAATGCAAAATGCATCATAATAGGAACAGTCGAAGGTTAACATCCACCGTCGTCCATGGAGATGAGGTACGCAGAGCCTAAAGTTCTTTCTGATGACGCAGAGTTTGGGCGGAATCTTCCACACACTTTCCTCCCTCATCCACCTTTTCTGGATAGCAAAAAGTCAAGATGACTGGGGAATGGGTCGGGCGCCGTGGCTGGTCCGCCTGAACAGACCTGAGATCCGGTTCCCATTCCATGCCATGTCATGCCAATTTGCCATTTTGCTTTATTCTCTAATGGGGGCTTTGTCTCCTCTTCCCTAGCCTATGCTCTTGTCAACTATTCAAGTTTGTCAAAAAACTATACGTGAGCTTGCTTGTGGTCATTATCATTACTGAATAGTCAGTGTAACTGTGCCAAACACAAATTAACCTATCTTTCACGTGTAACGGGATACATAAAATGACATGCCGCTCCCTTTGAATATGCTGTGCATGTTTTCATATGCGACTTTATACCAAGTAACTAGAGTACTTCCTATAAAAGTAGCGGATGGAGTCCAACATAATGGTACATTTATGATCTTTTATAGACATGTTTGTGTGTGAAATAGGGTTTGTGTTTTTGAATTTACGGCAAAGTGCCTGGGGGGTTTTAGAAAACGGTTTTTCACCTAAGTTTTTCATGGAGGCGGATGTGTCCAACTAGTTCCGGGGGATGACTAAAGAGCCTGGAATAGAGTTTACAGATGAGGCTGAAGTGAAAAATCTAAATTGGCACTGGTCGCAGTACTGTGGATGTGAAAATAACCGAAAAGGCCGATGCAGGTGTGGCCATAATGGGGAGTGGGTTTAGCCTAGGTCAAGATAAATGGTGATGCTGTTAGTGATCTTGGAGCGAATGCAGTGGTTGGTTAATACGTTTACTTCCACGACATTGTTGCAAATGACCACGCTTCGTGTCAGAGGGATACTTTAAGGGATTGTGGTGACGAATAATCCCAAAATTTCCGCGGGTTCAATGCGTGCTCTGAACGTCAGCTGGCAATGCGGGCATATGGGTAGGTGCTGGGAGTTTACTCCGTTTATACGTGGTATTTAAGATTGGCATTCCTCCTGTTTTCTTCGGCCTCTTTCATGCGTTAGGTTTCGTAGATTGTGGTTCTCTTTCTCACTTCAGTGCGCAACGCCTAACGAGGTGTTATCTGTATACATGAATGGTGAGAACATTAATTAGGGAGGTTTCGTGGTTTTATTTTAAAAACGCCTTTTTCGCCCTATCCGTCATCACCCGAAGATACGTTACTATATAGTGGTTGTTTATGCAGGTGTTAGTCAGCCATCCTTCAAAATGGATGTATTTGCTTCAGCCTGATACGGGTACCGAGGATGCCAGATTTTTCCAGGAATTTCATGTCAGGGATCTTGTTTTGCCATTCCAGAGTGGTCTGACCTTAAAATGGCTTTCCTAGATTGAATATTTTTGGCTAGTAATATTTCATCCCGATACGGGAGCATAATCAGGATGGTTGCCCGATACCTGTTCAGCTTCAGGGAAGCATAGAGACCTCAAATATTTAAAAAGGAATGCCTATCTTGCTTGAAATACCCGACCTGAAATTTAGTCTTTTTTCACAAATTTGACCACGCAGTTGCGTGAACTTGTCCACACCTGAAAAGATAAGCTCAATTTGCTCTGATTTTGGTGCATTTTACTCATCAGCTGTCGCCGGTTGTTACATAACGACCACCTTTTCCATGGCTGTGGTCAGCCCGATATATGAACAGTCGGGGGCCAAGAAGTCCATCTCCCGCTCTATGTCGGATTCTAAGAAAACTAGATCATAGACGTTGGTCGTTGAGACTTCGACTGATGCCTGCATTTGTCTTATTTTGAACATTTGCCTGTCATTTCAGCATGCGGTGTTTGTTCGCGGCCGGTTTTTATGGTAGGAATCCTTCAATAAGCCAAAACATTAACATTATTATGATCAATTTGAGTATAAAAAAACATGCTTAACTCGTTTTTTTTACCATGAATGCTTTATAAACTGCACTGTTTTCCATCACGCGTACCGTCATCTGGTCATGGATTTGGTACACTATTTATGTTAAAGTCTTTAGACACCGAATTTTCACAGAAAATTCCCGGGTCCGTCGCATTTTTTTGTACCGAATACCATTTTAAAATCCATGAAAATTTGCTTATTCGTTCTTCCTCAGTTACTGGTATTTTCCTTGTATTCGGTTGGTCGGAAAAACTGGCCGATTTCCGGAATCCCTTTTAAAAACTGAAAGGATTGTTATTCATGCAGCGTTAATGGAAAGTTGTAAATTCATACTTATTGATGTGTGTTTGTTAATATTTTCCCTAGTATTTTGTGCAGGTAACATTTTTTATAAAACAAGCCTTTAATAACGAAATTTTTTATAAACATTGCTTTATTTTCTTGCATGAGCTCAAACTCTGTTACAGTGCTTCCAAAACAGCTATCAAAATCAAGGGTTCATGGGAGAAGGGTCCTTCAATGATTCGAGAGTACGAAGGTGGTTGTAGAAATTCAAAATTGGCAATGATAGCCTTTTAAGGGAAAAGAAAAGAGGATGGTCCAGTTTTTGTCTTAATGAAAGTTAAATAGTTCTTCTTGAAGAAAATCATGAAGAAAACTCATGTCTTAGGTACTTGCTGGCAGTATTTTAACGGGTTCCGACCATCTAATGCAAACTGGTTAGGTTAAAAGTGCGATAAATGGGTTCCACCTTAAATTAGTGCTAACCAAAGAGTTCGACAATTTCGAGTGTGCTCGATGCTCTCTATGAAACTCGAATAACCTATTGCTATAACAAATAGGGACTTGGGACGAAAACAAGATCCCGTATGATAAAAGTTAGCGACCAGAGCAATGGCTTGCTCATTACGAAGCCCTCAAACCGAATTTGTATCAACAGGTGATTTTGTTACAGTGTGGTTGTCTGTATTGTTGTTGTCCATTACAGGTTGTTCGAGGCTAATAATAGCATCAAAACAGAGTGCCCTTCCGGGTACTCAAATAAAACAACTATCTATCTAAGCAGAGGTTTGCTGCAAGCAAGATGAGGAAATGCATGCTCACTTGCGAAAACTTAGATCTTTACTAATAAATTGATATGGCCCAATTATTTTCTAAGACCATGGCCATATTTTGTCAGGGTGAAACTGCAGAAACTCAATCAAGTGTGATATAAGACTTTACCGCATCCACATACACTCCCAATCTTTCACCACTGAATAAAATGTCTGAACTTATTTAAACACATTTGGTGACCAAATATTTTAGGAAAAAAAGTGAATTTGAAGTTGGGTTCAATGATTTCTTAGAATGCAATCCAGTTGGTTTTGTCTCGACAAGGCATACGTTTACTTCTTGAACGATGCTGGATATGCACAGATGTTCAGTTGACTAATTTTGATTTATTTTAACATACGTAGTTGTTAATGTTTCAATAGTAATTATCTTTTTCTGAAATCAGCTAGGATATTCCGAACAACCTAATAGTTGACGGATAGCAAAGATCGAGTTGATCTCCGGCGTGTTCGAACTGCACTTAACTCTAATGAAACTCTTTCTCCAGGTGAATGGTTAAGCAACTTAGTCGAACGTGAGCACGTTGTTGTTAGCAATTTAAGGGGAAGGGGATACCCTTTTGACCGTCGCTGAAATGCTGTTTCCCTGTTTTTTTATAGACGGTCAGTGATGTTATCCTCGATTTCTTCAGGAATTCGTTCCTTCATCTACGTCCACAGAAATGGAGTGATGAGATTTCCTGACCTGCGAGCTGCCATACTTCTGTACTTATCTGTTGGATATCTGGTACACAGCTTAAATTACTTCTTACAATGAGAGAAGCGGTGGACCTCTGCGTTAGTAGTTTAGTTATGGAGTGAGCAAATCAGGTATGGTGGTACACACAGGGGCGTCTCTGGCAGCGCCAGCCACCGGCGCCCTCTCCCATCTCCAGTCTTCTTGACTCTGTCATGACACCGGGCTCAGGTGGGGGAAGAAGAGAGAATGCGTTAACGATAAGCGCCGTGGGTTGGAAGGTCGCCAACTGACATTTACACTCAGACATCACCGTCAGTCCAATATGTGTTGTGTGGAGTGGCTGACTGGTGGTCTGAGAGTCAGGCTGCGATGTCTCCTTCTTAACGTGACCTCTGGCTATCTCACACATGTGAGATGTAAGCCGTTCAACCCCCTGTTGTGTTTGGGGGCCAGGTCGTGTACGTAGTACACGCAGACGAGGTCACCAGCACCTGCGCCCACTTCCGCATCAGACAGCTGACCGGCTCGGACAGTGGTCTGATTGTCGGGGTGGAGAGAGTGAGGTCGACGGCTCAGCGCATTGTCCTCACTATAAACAATCTGACGCGCTTGAAACTAATACGTTGCGCTAAAAGCCGTGGCTTGAACGGTTGCCAACTGACGGGATAACTCGGATTACGGGGTCAGCCCAATGGGTGATTTATGTGGAGTTGCTGACTGGCGGACTGAGAGTCAGGCTGAAATGGCTCCTACTTGATGTGGCTTTTATGACACTCCCACTCCATGGGATCCGAGCCAGGTTTGGTGGTACGCCCAGGGAGCGACTCCGGCCGCTCAAGCCACCTGCATCCTCTCCCACCACCGGTCTTCTTGACTGTGTCATGACACCGGGCTCAGGTGGAGGAGGAGGAGATAGTGTGGTAGATGCAGCGCAAGTCTACTTTCACTTTAACCTAAATCTCGTGCAAGTCACCGTCCATACACCACCATTCCGTTGAGCATATGGTGGAAATAGTCGAAATAGTCGGTCGAACTATCGTAGTGAGTAGCTCGAGTGATAGCTTCTTCGCAGCTGGTAAATCACGGATCAAGTTTGCCCCTGAAACGCAGAGCCTAATGATCTATGATTTATTGTTTTCCCGCCAGGAGTGTTTTCTGTCTTTACAGAACAGGGGCGCAATTTTCTTGGTTTAGGAACCACAGACCGTGTATATGGACACAAAGAAGTTGTTCATTTCATTGCATTCTGCGTATATTAATATTTATTTTGCCTTACGTTCTATGAAAGTATTTTACCTCCTTCTCAGATGCTGCTGCAATAGGCCTGAACACCGGAAACACCCAACTGCATTGCCTTGGTTCAATTATTTTCGTAAGTCATGTACAGGTTATTCTTCTAACAGAGCGGCTCGCAGCTTTTATCGTCATTGTCATGACATGAGTCCTAGTACTCGCAGTGTAAACGAGCACGGGCTTTCATAGCAGACGATGGAATTTTTGCAGTCTAAACAGTAACCTTCGATTGGAGGGATGGAATTTGTTTCAGATGGAGATTCAAGTTATTGTGCAACACAGGCTGAGGTCCACCATATAAGTGCGATGGTATTAAACTTAATTGATGCTCTCTCACCCTGCAGACACATAAATGTTCGAAGTTGCAGCTTAATTACCAGCATATCCACCGGCCACACCTAAAGACTATGATATGCTTCAGAAGCCATCAGTGACACGTCTGAAGATACGTCTTCTTGACTTTCTCCCATAACGGAAAACGTAAGATATCAAACAGTAGAATAATATATCAGCTGGGTCACTGATTATGCAGCTGACAATCTCGTGGTGCCATGATGCTTTCTTCCTGTTAGCTCGAGTTACGCGGAGGTAGACGTTAAGGTCAGCAAGGAGGAATAATTTTTCCACCTAGAACAAATTTGCGAAGAAGACGCACAAGTATTCGTTGAACTGTCTTTACTCATCAGAGGAGTTGGACAATGGAACGTGCCGGTAAAGATGACAGTGGGAAATATTTTGCCCCTAAGTGGTGAGTGTAGGGTCATTAAAAAATTGTTCCAGCCTTGTATGGAAGGACAAAGCTGCCACTTAAGATTTTTGGGTCCTCTTGCTCTGACCTTGGACTTACTTTCAAGAAGGTGTCGCCGATATTCAACTCCTCTGTTTGGATCTGTTTGCAGAATCAGGACCCTCTGGAAGCCGCTGATGTTCACATTTTAATAAGCCCGTTTGAGGATCACTTGCATCATCCTTTTTACCAGGTAGTTTGCCATTTGACATGCTGAAAGGAAACGAAAATTCCATCCCATTGGATTACGACAATGGGATGGGAACATATGTGAATATATTTGGGCAATGTTTCAATCACAGGTATTATGCGTGCGAGCCACGACCAGCCCACATACGTTTCAATTATTAAATCTTAAATAAGGGCTATTTTTCGTGCCCCTTCGGTTTCGAGGTTTACATAGAACTGCAAAGTCATCCCAATTCGCTCCAAATCGCACTCTGAGTGCAAGCTTTGTCTATCGGAAAATCTGCACACCGTAGGTCAAGGTCTTGGTTATCTTTATGCTTGATAGTTTTAATTCTTAGCAGCTTCCCTCCGGCAGCCTATTGAGAGGCATAAGGACGGGCACTTAAGTTTTGTTAGTGGATTTCGAGCGCGCGTATAAAATACGAGAGCAACAATCAGCATGTAGAAGGAGTGGTTTCGCAGCATTTTTTCAGGGGTCCTTTCTAGAAATTTCCCCATCTAAGAGGTAAAAAATTATAATATGACCAAGACTTTCGTTTAGCAGGAATGCAAACAGAATAAGACTGCGCCTTACACGGGATCACTGTAGCTCATTCCATAGTACCTTTTTGTTGGGCGAGGTAGAGGAACTCGGGTGTGAACTAACTGATGATGAGACACAAGTATATGACCCGATCGGTTGAGCCTACCGGTTGAAGCGGTTGCCTGGGTGCGAATTTTAAGGAGGTCACAAATCCCGAGAGCTACAGAAGAAAACCTAATAACAGTTAATTATGTGCGAATCAAACACATCTTCAATCATGTAATTGGCTTCTTATTAGTCCTTGGGTGGTGAATCTCCTCAATAATCCACCCCTGAACTCCAGCGAACGTTTGTTTTCACGAGCTTTGAATTCAATTATGTATTTCACAAATAAGGTGCTTGAAGTAATCTAGAATGAAACGGATTTCTGTGGCATTGACCGCACTCTGCATTACCTCATGAACCTAGCCCCCGTACCATGCTTTATATAAGCACATCTCAGTTAAACTTACACGAATAGGGTGAGTGGAAATTTAGATGAATGCAGACATAATTCATTAAAAAATAACTGCTTTTCGTTATTATAATTTAAGGAAAATTGTTTATGTTAGACGTGGTAGTTGACTTTTTACCGTCAATGACATTTCTTAATTTCTTCCTACACCGCCAAAGCTCGCAAATCTCCTAGATCATAAATATCATCAACATAAACATGTTCACAGCCAGAAGTAATACCCAATCCAGGTTTATTTCGGAATGGTAGCCCCTTTTTGTATGCCGACGATTTAAAAGTTGCCTATCGATACAAGCCGGCAGATCGCGACACCGTGCTTGATCTATTAAAAAATGATCTTGAGGCCTTTGCCCAGTGGTGCTGCACATGGCGCCTTTCTCTTTCTCGGCACAAATGTTCCGTTATGGTTGTTGGCGATGACCATCAGCCTCAGCCAATCATAGATGCCCATGATCTAAATGTACCCGGCGTTGTTAATGATCTGGGCATATCATATTCTAACTGTCTCAAGCTTTCAGAGCATTGCGCCCTGATTGTCTTCAAAACATGCAGAACGGCCAGGTTATCCTCCGAAATATTAAAACTATTGTTATTAGACTCCGCCTTTATAAAATGTACGTTAGGCCTGGCCAAAAATACTACGCATTTCTTTTTAGCCTTCTGCGCTCTAGTGAACGGAAGAAAATAGAAGCGGTTCAGCACTTCTTCTCGAAAAGAATTTTATCGTTGGAGCACCGTAATTTGTCGTATCAAGAACGCTGTGGGCTTGTAAACAGTGACCCCTTATGGTTTCGCCGAGTGGAGAAGGGACTCTTTTTACTGTTTAAGCATTTGAATAGTCGTACATTTAATCCCCTTACTACTGTGAGGCAGCTTGACTACCCTAGGCGCAGTAGTCATCGCAATGTCTTTTTATTTCTTACATTGGCTCGCACAGTTAAGTATCGTCAATTCTTTTCGGTAAACGCCAAAGGCATGTGGAATAAAACTACCCCATAATATAAAAATCCAGCGAATTTATTCTTTGTTTTATATAACATTTAATAGTTTTTTGCATTCAGCACAGTTTCCAAGAATTCTGGGCGCCGACAAGGCAGAATCTGTTTTACTGTTCGATGGAGTGCTCGGCATCTAAACACGTCCCAGGGATACGGCACCATCTCTGCAGCCTGCACTTGTTGAACTCTTTGGCAGACAGTGAGCAACCTTCCACGGATGCACTCTTGCCTGGGCAAAATCCCGGTCCCTAACAAAGACAGAGAGACGGCAAACAGACTGCTCTTGTGTTAGCTCTTCCTAAGCTGAACTGCGATCATCCTAACAGGCGGCAGTTTTTTCTACTGAATAACATAAAGATAGGAAAAACAATTAAAATGAGTTTTTTTCCATGCCAGCCTGATCCCCACTGAATATTTCATCTTACAATGCCTGTAAACTGGCATTAAATACTATTATTATTATTATTATTACTTGTCTTTTTTAGGCTGAGCCCGCACGTTTTGGGGAACGTTTGACACCTCTCAAACTTGTAGTGTAGACTAGGGTCCAAAAATTGCTAAGAATCAAGGTGTACAAAATAAATTTAACGCTAAGTTGGGAATTGTTTCTAGACTACAAACGACAAAAGGACGGTAAAAATGACGGAGGATTGTTAGAATGCAGACTCATGAAAAATGCAGCTTTTAGATAGCAAGTGTTGTTGAGGATTGTAATGAACTCTTAACTAGATCCAGGAAGCTATGCATCAAGGACGATGAACAGAGTCAGGAGTTCCGTTGAGCCGGCATTCGGTAGAATGCGATCGAGAAATGAAGATCGATCGTTGCAATTGACTGCAAGTAATTGAGAGAGATCAGTACAATAAAGAGAGCAGCGGTGACATGCGGCAGCGAAAACACAAGACGTCCGACATGTGGGTGCAAGCTGGCTGTTGTGTTTTATTTTAGCACATTAAACAAGCATACATAAAGATTCGGGTGAACAAGAAAGACATAAACATGTAAATTGTACAAATACCTACACAACTCCCTACCAGAGCGTTTGTTGTACAAAAAAACGCTCGATGAAAAAAAGGCAAAAAAATTATACGACAAAGTCCTTAAGATTGGCAGGAAAATGGATATGTGTACCAGAACGAGAGGAAGTGCGTTGAGGTGAAGAAGGAGAAGCAAAACGTGTGGGTGGGGTTTTCGAGTGTGAAGGTTAAGTGGAAGGGACCGACATAGGTGGAATGGGTGGTGATGGTGAGGAGGAATTGGATGGAGCAACGGGCGGTGGGATGCACTCAAGATAAGCTGGCTTGAGTCTGTCGATGGAGACTGTCAGTCTTTTCAGCCTTCTGTGTGACGTAATACTTGCCCATCCGTTGAAGCACCTTGTAAGGGCCATCATTAGGGAAAAAAGGCTTGCGAACTGCGTCGTGCCGGACGAAGACGAATGGAGCTGATTTAAGTTCGTCTTGCACAAAAACGCGTTTGGAGGTCAGGCGAGTGGGAGTTGGACGCAGTTGAGCGATGCGCTGTTTCAATTGTTGAACGAAAGCATTCGACAAGCTAGTGTCCACGGTGGAAGACTGCAAAAATTCGCCGGGCAGGTGGAGAGGTGTACCGTATACAAGTTCTGCCGTAGTACATTGAATGTCCTCCTTGACAGCTGATCGAATACCCAAAAGAACCAGGGGTAGGTTGTCACTCCACGCAGTTGTGTCCGAGTGGGACATCAGTGCTGTCTTCAGTTGACGATGCAGACGCTCCACGAGGCCGTTAGAAGCAGGGTGATATGCCGTTGCTCGTGATGTGCGTACACCCGAGCAGTTTAGTGAACTCGCGGTAGAGACGAGATTGAAACTGTCTTCCGCGGTCAGTGGTAATGGTGGCTGGCACACCAAAATTGGCAATCCAGTGATGTAGGAAGACCATGGCAATATTTTCTGCCGAGGTATCCGATATCGGAATTGCAATTGGCCATCGTGTGAAACGGTCGACTGCTGTGAAAATGTGTGTGCCCACGTGAAGGTGGTAACGGCCCAACTAAGTCTAAATGGACGTGGTGGAATCGAACGGCCGGAACAGCAAATGTGCTTGGTGGGGAAAAGGTATGGCGATGCACTTTGTTTTTCTGGTAAAGCTAAACATTGCCTAGTCCAAAGGGCAATGTCAGAGTTCATCTTCGGCCAGACAAAGCGAGCAGCAATTAGTTTGCGACCGGCGCGGATGCCGGAATGCGACAGAGTGAAAATGGTCAAACACTACCTTACGGTAGGATAGTGGAACAACAGGTCTGGGAGTGCCTGTGGACCAGTCGCATAAAACCGTACCTGGTGATGCTGGAAGTGGTGCATCTCGAAGCTGCAGAGTACTAGATTTACGCAGATCAGCAATGGACCCGTCTTCTAGTTGGAGGTCTGTAAGCTTCGCCAGGTCGAAGTTGGTTTGACAAGGTGTTGATGTCCGGTCTCGATTATGCATCAGCAACGACATTGTCACTGCCTCGGACGTAGCGGATATCAGCAGTAAACTGTGAAATATAGTCAAGGTGACGCACTTCTCTGGGCGAGTACTCTATCTGGTTTGGCCTTGAGGGCATAAGTAAGAGGTCTGTGATCGGTATGAACCCGAAAATCTCTTCCCTCAAAAAGGTGGCGAAAATGACGAATAGCCAGGTATATAGCAAAGAGCTCGCCAGAGAAAGTACTGTAGCGAGTCTGCGCCGGTTGTAGCTTCTGTGAAAAGAAAGCCAATGGCTGCAACTGTTTATTCACCTGTTGATGTAAGACTGCGCCGACAGCACTGTTGGAAGCGTCAGTGGTCAAAATCAACTGTGTAGAAGCGTCAGAGTTGAGGTGGTGCAGCATGGTCGCATCAGCGAGGGCCTTCTTGGCTGCCTCAAAAGCTGAGTGAGCTGCCGGTGAAAGTTCACTCGGCTTGTCTTTCGACTTCAAAAGATCAGTCAAGGGAGCCAGTATTGTCTCACAGTTGGGAATGAAAACGTCGGTAGTAATTGATAAGTCCAATGAAACGTCGCAGTTGTGTAAGGGTCTTGGGAGCCGGAAAAGATAAAACGCTTTGCACCTTCTCTGAGAGTGGTGTGATTCCATGCTGATCGACGTGATGACGAAGGAAATCAAGAGAAGGAACGCCAAACAGGCATTTGTCGACGTTTAATTGCAAGCCATTTTGCTGGAAACGATCGAAAACTTGGCGCAAGTGCGATGCATGTTCCGCTGGCGAAGAACTTGCGACGAGTATGTCATCAATATAGACAAAGGTAAAGGAAAGACCGCGCAAGACCTCATTAATAAACCGCTGGAAGGATTGGGTGGCGTTACGCAAACCGAAAGGCATACGAAGAAATTTGAACAAGCCAAAAGGTGTTGTGATGGCGGTCTTTGGGATGTCTTCCTCAGCGACCGGTATCTGATGATTTGCTCTCACGAGGTCTATCTTGGAGAAAATAGTCTTTCCAGCCAACAGGTGAGAAAAATCGTGGATATGAGGAATGGGGTACCGATCGGGGACGATTGCTCTATTAAAAAGCACGATAATCCCCACATGGCCTCCAATCATCGGCTGATTTCTTGGGGACCATGTGCAGTGGAGAGGCCCATGGGCTGGAAGAAGGGCGAAAATCCCCAAATTTAGCATGTGTTCGAACTCACTTCTAGCCACCCGCAGCTTTTCTGGATGAAGTCTGCGTGGATGGGCATGAACGGGTTGCCCTGTGGTAACTATGTGATGCCGAATTGTGTGCTGAACTTTTTCGGTAAACTGACAAGGTTTAGCGGGGGACGGATAGACCTTCAAAATGTCAGCAAATGGTGAACTTGGAATACTCAAGTGTATGCCAACCGAAGGTTCAGAGGTGATAGTACCGACGGTGAAAAGTCTGGTTGTAGTATCAATGAGTCGCCGATGCTTCAAATCAACTGCAAGGCCAAAATATGAGAGGAAATCAGCCCCAATAATGGGTGACTGGACATCGGCTTGGATAAAGACCCATTGGAAACATCTCCTCAGACCAAGGTCAAGAGTCAGAGACTGTTGTCCGAATGTGTGGATGACGGTGTTGTTAGCAGCCTGCAATGAGAATTGCGAAGGCTTGAGGTGGTGACGCCTAGGAGGCGGGATAACACTAATCCCAGCACCGGTATCGACAAGAAAACGGAGAACGACTCGACTTATCGGTGATATAGAAGAGGTGACTGGGTCGAGGTTGGCCAGCAGCAGTCGTCGCCATTACTGGCTGGCATTGTCGTTTAACTTCTGCGGCGTCTGTGGGAATTCGCACCGGTGGAAATCACTTGCGTGCTTTCACGCCATAGGTACGATGGTACCAGCACATGGTCTGTGGCTGCCGTTCCCGTGATTGGGACCGTCGACGTCTATATGTTTGACGGCTGTTTGACTGAAGATTGTTAATTATAGTACACATGTTGCTGACTTGCGTGCATAAGAGGCGTACGGTATCTTTTAAGTCTTCATAATCACTACTGCGCACGATATGTGTCGCTTGCGAAAAGGTCGGAAGATGGTGCGGCCCGTCGATAGGCACTGCAGCATGATGATAACGCCAGAGGGGAGGTCACGGTCTGACTTTAGAGTGGCTTGATGAGCAGGAGTGCCAACATTATCCGATTTTGAAGTGGAGACCGATGTCTGTTGAAGACTAGAACATGCGGTACTGCTAGGGTAGCATTCCATGATTCGGTCTGCATGAGTGGCTAGTTTTTCCAATGAGGCGCTCGTGTCGAGCATAGCCAAAACCTGCTGCATGGGCAGCGGAAGCTTATCAAGCCAGATCTCTCGGAAAATTGCATCATCCATATGACGACCAGCAAGCAAAGAACGCATGTGTCGCATTAGTTGGGAAGGCGTTTGATCGCCGAGTTCGACTTGCGTGAAAAGCTCACGCAGCATTCGATTGGCCGAATTGGCCACACGATTAATTACAGCGTCCTTCAACTTGGGTGTAAGGCTCCTCAGCAGGGATCGGATTAAGGAGGTCCTCGACGTCAACGGCAACATCGAAGGGGAGTGATTGCTCTACGTATGAATAATGCGTGCGTTCACTGGTGATACGGCGTGTCGAGAAAACTGCCTCGATCTGCCTAAACCATACGCGAGGGTTGCTCGGCGTAAATGGGGGCAATTTGAAAGAGAGGCTATTAACGTCAAGAGAGTCTGCGTTAGTCTCAGTGTCCGTCATAGTAAGTGATATGGTGCGTAATGATAGAAAAGCGGGGTCACCAATTTTTGTAGTGTAGACTAAGGGTCAAAAATTGATAAGAATTAAAGGTGTACAAAAATAAATTTAACGCTGAGTGGGGAATTGTGTCTAAACTACAAACGAAAAAAGGACGGTAAAAATAACGGAGGATTGTTAGAATTCAGACCCACGAAAAACGCAGCTTTTAGATAGCAAGTGTTGTTGAGGATTGTAATGAACTCCGAACTAGATCCAGGAAGCTATGCGTCAAGGACGATGAACAGAGTCAGGAGTTCCATTGAGACGGCGTTCGGTAGAATGCGATCGAGAAATGAAGATCGATCGTTGCAATTGACTGCAAGTAATTGAGAGAGATCAGTACAATCAAAGAGAGCAGCGGTGACATGCAGCAGCGAAAACACAAGACGTCCGACATGCGGGTTGAAGCTGGCTGTTGTGTTTTATTTTAGCACATTAAAACAAGCATACATAAAGATTCAGGTGAACAAGAAAGATACAAACATGCAAATTGTACAAATACCTACATACTACCACCATAATGCAGTTTAATTCCTGAGGATCTGAATGGCTCATTTGGTAGTCCGGTGAACCCCGCTTCCAGTGATAGTGACGAATTGCTGATTTTTTTCCCAAAAGAAAGATGCCTAAATTACACTAAAAATTTGAGTACGCTTTCTTGGGAACCATTTTCCGTCTCCTATTAAACATAATGGTCGGATTAGTTTACAAGAAGTAGGATTGCACTGCGAAAATTTTAGACAAGGGCCGTCATGGTGTTAAACCCTAATAACAATTCGTAAGCGAATCGGACGCGAATCGGATACGACCGTACGAATGGTCGGACGCGAATTGGATACTACCACGACCGCCTAATTCGTACGCGAATCGGATCCGAAAAAAATTCGTATCTCATTTTTCCAACCGCGCAGCGGAACCCCTTTCTCTTCTGTAGACCCCCCCAACTACGTAAACGCTTTAAAAACGACCCCCATTACATTCTGAGACAATTTCTACCAATGATAAGGTGAATCTCGTAAGACTGAGCAAGATAATAAAGTTTATTTTGTTTAAAAAAGTGTTCAAAATTGAGGTATACAAAAATAAATCTGAAATCTGTCCGCAATTGAAGTCACTGGACTAATCCTGTATCGAGGGACCTGGCAATCCGTCCGCCGGTTCAATGGATCTCCCCTCTAAAATGCAAAGGCAGTGAGTGAGTACACAATGGACTTTGAAATGCTAATTATAAAAGCATCACAATCAGCTTGATTTTTAATGCAGGCAATTGTTGTAGACAATGTTAACAAATTTGACTAACCGTCAAGACTCTTCCCGAGGGTAGCCTTTAGGCCCCTTTTGCGTAGGCGATCGTATGCCTTCTTAAAGGCATTCTTTAAAGCCCTCTCCAACTGTAATTTGTCGGCTTTTTGTGGATTATTCCACCTATTAAAAACCTCTGCGGCAATATGATTAAGTAATTATTGATCTTTAACTTACCCAGAATAACTGCATAGAGAGGGGAAGCAAAAAATGCCTTTTTGTCTTGGTGCCTACCGTAGAAAGTCAAGTTGTAGGTAACCTCATCAGCACATAGGGCAGAAAATATGCGATCAGCAAAACTGCTGACGCTATCGCCACCAAAGGAAGCTAAATACGTAACCTAGTAAGATGGTTAATAATGTGCAGTCTGCCTATCAATTGCTCCCTGAAGGATTTTTCTGTGACGTCTTCGGTTAAGGCGTCCAGTTCATCTACGGTCAACATTGGTTTAAATATTGGACATGTTGACGACGGTTGGGGTGCTTGGGTGGCGGATATCACCAAACGTTCCTCCAGAAGTTGCCGCAATGCAGCCACCTCTACCTTTAGGTCATGCAAATGGCGCAATTCTTGTGTATGGCACTGCATGTACCATCGATGGTAAGCTCTGCCTGATGAGTGCCTTTGGTGTTTGGTTCTGTGACCACGTCGCCTTTTCCGGTGGCGCCTACTGCCGTCTACGAAAATTGTCTTTTTAAAGGAATAAGCTTACCAGCGTAGGAGGGAGACTGTGCGATAGGCAATGTTTTACTTGAATCACTGCTTCCCAATGAATTGTCCTAAAACAGCGGTAACGGTGGTAATTGTTCTTCATACCGATGAGGATGAGACGGAGGGCAAGTTTGTGACATAAACATGTAGATCTATTGGACATTTCGTGTTCCTTCTTGAACGTGCAGTATGAATTCCATCGTCAGACATAATGAGCTACAACCCTACAGGAAAAGAAGCGATTATTAAAAGAAGCGATTAGGAATGTAAAATAGCTAAATACTTTACAACACTATTGCCTATTAGACGCCTGGTAGGGTCTCGAAACTGCGCAGTTAACTGTTTAACAAGACGTAAATGAACGTACTCACCACTGCCCATTGCCGTTACCGTTGAAACATCACTTGCTTCATCCAAGAGCGTTCGTGCGTCTGCAGGAAGGTCCGAGGTCAGCCGTCTGATAATCTTCAGAAGACTGCTCAGATGAATTAATGGTATACGCGAGCGTATTGCCGATGAACTCATAGCCTCTCGAACCGTTGGTTCCTCTTTAATTGTAGGTGTGCTTGAAGAGTTGATTGCAGCCACGTCAGATATATCTGACATCCAACTTATCTCCTCATCAGCAGAGGAAATCTCTGAGTCCGAGTCGTCATATGACGAACTAGAGGAAGAGGTCAGATGCCATGACGATGAAGATGAGTCGACCGGATACATTTCCCTCATATTCTCGGTAATTTGACGTAAATCATCCAGAAAGCCTTTCTAAGCACGTCTACTTAGTGTTCTCTTAGACACTGCTCAAAACATTCTGCAAAAAAGCAAAAAACGGTCAGTATAGACAGAACAGGGGTACAGGCAGTTAAGCGACCGCGTCGCAACAGGAGAGCGCAGGAAATGGCGTGGCACGGCGCGCGCGTGATTGACAGCTCAGTGCCCGATCGATTTGCCAATAACGCTGCGCGCATTCTTTTGCGCCCTTAGCGACGCGTCATCGAGGTGCACTATCAACCAATCAAATTCCAGCTACGATTGAGGTACGACCGGTCGAGCTTCGAATCGTATTTCATTGCTAGTAGGGAATCGTATAGCGACGATGGACTACCGTGCAGGCTTTTCTAAAATGCGAAGTGAATGAATATTTTTTGATGGGCAAACGCGAAATTTCTACGAAATTTGGTTTCAAGATCACAGTGGCCGGGTGACCGAAGGGGCTGGATTAAGAAATCGAGCAAATTCTTATTAATTGAAATTCTGTTTGCGTTTATTCCCTTGTGTAGCGGCCGAAGACTTCGAGGTTTGCACACATACATGGGCGAGTAACGCACATGATGCGATATCCTTTTTGGAGTGGGGGGAATTACGTCATGTCTGTTGGATAACCCGTGGGGAGTGCAATGCTGTGGGCAACTGCAGGGTGCTACCAGTCCATTCAAACAATTCAGTCGGAACTGTGGTTCGTTACACTTGTAAAACAAAAATTAGGTAATCAGTCTTAGGGAAATTTATCATAGATTACGTAAAAAACTGCATGGCAATCCAGTGGTATTCATGCCTGAGTTGATTCCTGCATAGAAACTCTGAGAGAGCAAATAGTCTCAGAATTGCAGAATATATTTTGAAAATTGACTGCGACTGTGAGATAAAGCGATAAAATTATGTCCGACCCACTTTGAAAAAAAACGTCGTTTAAATTATTCAAAGCGAAGAACCTAATGGCAGCCTTTAGATTTGAATGCTCAGTGGTTTTCGCGCTGTTGCGTCGCGTGGATTATTACGTCACCTGTCAAGGATGTCTTCAGAGCCTCTGAGCAAGAAGTAGGTGTTTGGAGAGGTCTCTTATCTCCTTCGCATACCTCTGCTCGTTTCCTTAACTCGTAATCATGTTTTGGCCCACCGAAATTGTCGTCCACCTCGGTACTGCTCGTACGCCGTGTAGCCTCCGAAGATCTCTGTAGATATATCCCGATGTCTAAATCACTACCAAGATCCGCATTTGGTCGTTTTCATGTGTAGATACGAGTGTAAGGCCATGCCCAGGAAATTGAGCGCAACTGCATCAGCTACCGTTAATTAGAAACGATCCTGTGCTTGAAGCTAACCTACTTTGTATCAATTAATAATGTCTGTGCTCGCTGCCACAATGTCGCACAACTATCTGATGCTACCCGCGAAAGACTGAGTGCAGTTGTTGCAAGTTTCATTATCCTCTCCGCCTGAGTACGGAGTTGCTACCCTAAGTCTATCACGTCTGCTTAACCGGAAACGGCGAAGAAGTCAGCTAAAAATCTCTTTCGACACGATACATGAAGTTGTTGAGGCGACTCTTTGACATCCAACTCCCTTCCTTATCGGGAAAGGGAATGGATTTCTCTAGCTGTATTCCTTATTTTCTGTGTGTGGGCAAGTATTAACTGGCTAACCTCATTTGAATGCGACTAGATCAGGCCCTAACCTATGCAAGCCAGTATTTCAAGTACATCTAGCAGCAGCTACATTCTTAAGGTGCTTCGAGATGTACGGGTTCAGAAGCCTGTGACATTATTCTTGAACTATTATCTTGGTGTTGAGATAGGAACCTTACCAGAGTGCGGTTTTGCTCTTTCTCGTAGATTGAGTCTCCTTCGAGGAGACATCTTTGGGATTTTTCTTGTCTTATCGACGAAGATTTATAACCTCTGTATTATCGACTCAAAGTTCTTGCCCAGGCTTCTCTTTAAATTAAACTGTCAATTATTAAAATAATACACTTAGTGACTAACTGTTTAGTAGTTAACTGAGGATCTAGTAATACACGATCCTTTTCGACATTTTAATTCTGCATTCCACACTCCCACCCCCTGTATGTCTGAAAAAGCGATAAGCATCAATTCAGCCGTCTGAGGGTCCTCTCAATAATTACTTTCCTTATGATTTCTTTAAGTCACATTCGCACACTCGACTGAGGCTTTTACTCCCAATGTGAACTCGGTTTCTGCGTGCACCGTAACATATGATTATAGAGGCGCATAGACGTCATATTTTTACTCATGACATGGCGGATCGTTAGTCTTTCTTATGTTTTCGTCGGTAGGGCCGTTCGGCTTATGGGTCCAGTCTTCTACCGAAGATCTCTGTCAATTATTATTTTCAAGTCCTGTGAACCGAACCGAAAACCTTATGGACCTTTCTGGTTTTATCTAGTCACTGCATAAGGCTAATATGTTTATGCTACTTTTCTTAACATAGGAAGGTTGAACGGAGACGACTTACAAAAACACCTATGACTTATAGCTGGCCTTGGTTTTACGTTCTACTCTTACGGTTCATATGCATCATAAGCCTGGGGCGCTTGCCCATGCAAGTTGACTACTTTCCTTTTGCGCACCAACTTAGCGTCTTTTTTCATATAACGTTTAGATGCTATCATTCCGCTCTGAGTTGACCCTATTCCCACATTCTCTTTAAAGCGCCCTAAAGCGACAGCAAAAATTATTGGAGAAACAGAAAAAGGCCGCCGCGGTAGCAGCGGCAGCGGCCTCCGCCAATGCGCCAGCCGTAAAGGCTGATGCTAAGAAGGCAGTCATCAAGGAGGACGAGTTGGATGCAACCGTAGGATCTTCTACTACGTGTTATCACTTAACCCTTTAGCAATACTACGAAATGCGTAAGGCGGCTATTCAGCGAATGAAGACTGGCGATCGACAGCCGTACCCTCACAAATTCCACGTCTCAATGGGCCTGCCCGAATTTATTGAAAAATATAGCAGTCTCGAGGCGGGACAACATTTGGATGACGTCGAAGTCAGCCTATCAGGTGGGTTTTCCTCTGCTGCATCAGTGTTCGCCAAATGTTTCTTGAGTCTTATTTAATCGTCGATCCTAATGGTAAATGTCAAATTCTGTCGTGACTTTTCCAATTAAGTTTGAAATGTGCTCCACCGCACGCGCAGCGGCAATACGTGGAATATAACACGTTTGGCAATGAGTGACACTAATCAGGTACAGGCTACATGGTTGTAACATGTTTTGCCAGGAAAGATGCGCCGACCGGTTAGTCTATGCGCTCGCCGCCACAGCTGGTGGGTAGTGCAACGTCCGGCTAACGATAAAATAAGCAGACTTTTGACGGGCCAATAGAGACAATACTATTAGAAATACGAAGGAGCTGAAATCGGGTACATAGACTGCCATATAAAACTTAGAAAACATAATCATATTTTCAAATGCGTTATAGCTCGAGTAGCTTGTCCAGGAAACAGAACAGACACGCGCACAGTATATTTGACTCGTCCCTGGTGCCCATCATGATAGAGGCCGAAGTAATCACCATTTTCGGTTTTTGTAATAACGTCCTCAAGAAGGGTTCAACCGGCTCCAAATGGAGAGTTGCTGTCATGACAGTTCAGAACCTCTGTGGTCCTCAATTCGGCTTTTGGGCGGGTGAACATCTACCCGTATGGCAGTCGTACTAAAAACTTAATCGCGGTTCATCCGAGCTGTGTTACGGTGCCGTCATCGAATTCTTCAAGTTTCATTGTTCATCTGGCCTGCTCGACCTCAGTCCTCCGCATTCCAATAAAGCCGGAGCTGCCGGTTAGCAGCTGCTTAGTTCACAGCTGAAAAGCAGTTTCGCTTATCTACCATTATTAAATGCACCGGAGAGGCAACAGCAATCGCATTCATCTCATAGATGACTCATGCTGACTTGTCTTGTTCGAAATAAGCTAATCAGGTTTATGGGACATTGCCACGCAACATCAGTAGTCAATACTGCGTCTTCTACCTTCTGGACTGCAAACTTTCTTACTTTTTTGAATTCAAAGTCGACGCAAGTCACAGTTTTACACGACTAAGTATTTCCCACTCCCCAAAACGACATCGTTATCGCAAAGGTTTGGCTTACAGTTTTTAAACGGCAATAGCTTGGTTGTCCGAGATCAGAGCGAAGTTGTAATGGCTCCTTAGTGCAGCCTTATGGCAACTTTCCCGGGCTCGCAATCCACATGACATAGTCTGGTTCATTACGACCGAGACACCAAATACGGATGTAGCATTTGAGAGATGAGCGCGAATGTCTCTTCAGCCGCTGAACCCAGCTATCTCAGCCGCGCGTACCCTGTATCGTCACTGGAAGCGGTCAGGTAAGTTCTACAGTAGCTGTCCTAACTCATGATATCTTATGGATTTTATGAGTTACGGCCCGTTACGCGAAATCAGCGCACGCTGCGTCGACTCAAGTTTTACATCGGTAGGGAATCGATCGTTAGGAAAAATACGGTTTATTTTGGTTTAATATTACATTGTCTAGAAATAATTTTTTAGAAAAGGTACAGATTATGAAAACGTGAAAAATCGACCTAGTCGAGTAAACTGAAATTTTAAATGTATAAGAAGCCTGTCCATACAAATAAACAAGTGAATAAAGCAGAAAAAGTAGAATTACTTTTGAAAATAGTATTTTTCAAAGTTTTGCACATACATATTTATCTAGATTGAGCGAACGTAAAGTATGACCGTCATCAAGCAGCCTAACATGTGAGTGTATTTTTTCCAACACCGTTTCGCGAGAATCGGCAGTTTTTCTTCCGTTTGTACATTATCTTAGATGCGTTTGACCAAGGCAAGCAAATTTTCGCTTGATTCCGAGGACAGGGATGTCACAGGAATATCATATTTCATAAGCTCTCATGTTCACAGGCCGGTCACTGACTATTAAATTTAAATAGAATCATCAGGTGCAATCGTAAACGTACAATTTTGTGTATATAAAGATGACTATTTTATTGTTAAATTTCTCGATAATTATTTCGGGTTTTCTATTACGCCGAGTTTCAGATAGTATTTGAAAATGGGGTGACTCCTTTACGATTTTCAGTGCCTTCAGTCAACTCCCCATAAATGAACATTCCGTTCGATGTGTTTGGTAAAACCTGCAAAATAAGATATTTCTTAAAAGCATTTACCGAAGTATTGACTTTTTTGGGCATTCTTTCTAATGCAGACAGTCGTCTGGGTCATATTTGTACTCACTCAAACATGAAAACTCGCTGCCGGGAAAATATATGCCTATAATTAGTTAAAAACTTTTTATAATAAGTTACCTTTTTTAAAAAGCGCTTTAACTCAATGTTTCGCTGTCGAGTACCTGCGTACTTAACGTTTTTCCAAAGTGAAGTCAAGGAAAAACTGGGACCGTTTGGCCAGTTTTTCGACTTCGCTGAAAAGTAGGGATACAATTTCTGTTGAAAATTAAAGAACTCACTTTTCTCTTTCTATTGGAGCGTTTTTCGATTTATTTGGTTACTTCTCAGTCTACTTTTAAGATTTCAAACGCACAAGAGAGTGGACAAATATATGCTAAGATTTTGCGATAAAATGTCAATTTTCTCCCCCTTCCGTTTCAAGTTTCCTTATTCATTTGTAGTCAACTGCAGCCCGAAATTGTCTTGACAGGCTTCGCATACGTCGTGACAGCGAAAATGGGCAGTGTCATCGCGTCGCGTTTATATGCGCGTTTAAGGTCCTAATTATCGGTGTTGTAAAACCTAGTACATTTACAAAAAACTATTGCAGCGTTTTTGGTACAAAACGTCCTAAATTTGCGAAACATAATTTTTAGGCTAAATCTGCCCTTATTTCCGAAAAAAATGTTATATCTCAAACCTGCATTCACCTGATTTTCGTGGAAAACAAAACGAAATTTTCCGTTCTCCGAAGGGATATATTCCGAATTTCTCCGGCTTATATTAATGTTCATTCATAATACTGCACACAAACGCAATGCTTTGATCCGTAGCTTTTACTAGCGTAGGGAAATTCCTGGATAGCGAGAAAACGCCGGATTTTGCCAAATGTAGCCCAGTTTTCCCACCAACAAACCGATCTGAAGTGAACTCTTTATTACTAAACAGCTTTTTGTACATCAATTCAATACAAAAAAATACAGAACCAACACCTTAAACTGCCTGCCCTGCTACTTCCTCAAATTCTGATATAGACATTTCATGAGTTAGGCAATCTACTTTATGTTAGGAAAGTCTCACCTGTAACCAAAGTCAGATGCTCTATCATCTGCTTTTCCGTGTCGTCTCTTCATTATTGTACGCCTGGTGAGACACCGATAGACGAGTTTTTAGGCCTTTATCCAAATGCACCGCCTGCACTCCAGAAACAATGGAATTTTTACTGCAATCGTCTATTCTCCTTTGCCTGACAAGCGCACGTGTGATTCTTTTCACCCTAGCGCTGTGTTTCTCCTTGTAGGTCGTATTTTTGCGAAGAGGGAGTCGGGTTCCAAACTCATATTCTACGACATAATGGCTGAGGGCAAGAAATTGCAGGTGATGGCCACGATAAACCACTATGGCGATGAAAAGGAATTCTTCGAAATAAATGAGATCCTTCATCGTGGTGACATCGTTGGCTGCGTGGGAAATCCGGGCAAGTCTAAGCTTGGCGAGCTGAGCATCCTGCCAAAGCAGTTAGTCCTCTTGTCGCCCTGCCTTCATCAGATGCCCCATCTTCACTTTGGACTGAAGGACAAGGAGACACGCTTCCGACAACGCTACCTCGATCTCATGATGAACGACGATGTGCGGCTGCGTTTTATCATGCGCGCCCGGGTGCTGGACTATGTTCGCCGCTTCCTAGACTCACTCGGATTCTTGGAGGTATTTTTTCTGTCTCACGTCCTTATCCCCGATTTCATACTGCTGCGTCACAGTTTTCTTGTGCACTTGTTTTGATTTTAGAATGTCCTGTTTCTCTCACTAGACCAAAAAATTAGGAATAAAAGGGCTTACCCTGTTTTGTTCTTTGCAAAGTCTTAGAACCCGGATAATCTAGTTGAATAACCAGTTGGGAAAACCTCAGTAGCATGCGAACCTAGGACGTCGAGGAGATGGCTGGAGTATAACCGACTGTCTAACCATTTCAGGTTCGAGGAACGATCGATGGTCTCGAATTTTTTAAATTTGGGTAAGCTACCCACCCAACCTAAGGCATTTTATGGAATCCAACAATTCTAACAGTAGGCGGACTGTCTGATCAGTTTATCTGAAACAAAATCTGGAAAAACTCTATTTTTGAGTCAGCCTGGTGCGTTCTAGATTTATTGCATAGGAAACCTTGCTGCCTCAGAATTAGTTGATTTCATATGTTGCAGTGGGTTAGATAGGTTACTTGATCCCAATGTGAAAAACGCGGGGCCCTCAGTCAGGACCTCGTAGTCCAGGTCGTTAAAACACCAGGTGTACTCACTCCTTGCATTTTTTTGTCATGGGTTCGAATCACATAAAGGCCGCCGGCCAATCGGTTAAGTTGTTTCAATCTGCCGGGTCAGGTTCACTGAATAATTATAATGGCATGTCAGCTTTCTGTGTCCAGGGGCTAGTGGCTTGCAATATAATCTATGTAATTTCGAGTCTTCTATCGTTTAACGATGTAACTGGAACAGTTTCGCGTCTGACCTTTTGTGATGGGGGAGCAGCCCTTTCAACCAGTCTGTTACCTCGTCATCTTGAGTGGAATTTTGTTACGCAGCATAAAACTGTTTTTGCACTGCGCCGTACTCTTACGGCTTGCTTTCGCAGTTTTTTTTAAATTTGGTGTGACTCAATTTAGCAGCACTGGAAAGTATAAAGCTTGCATATCACATGGTCACAATTGTCTTCTTATCGACGTTCTCTCACATTTATCGGGATCTCCACAGATGTTCAGTTCAGTTCAGTTTTATTAAGGGAAATATAGGCGAAGCCTTTGAGCTCCCTATTAATTTCAATGACACCGTATTACCTTCCATACGGTGTGGACATCGTCGGACTACGATGGTCAAACTGACCTTGCATGATAATTTACCGTTTTGGTTGCGGCAGGTTTATCAACGTTTAAAACGCCCTCGAGAAACGTTATTCAGGGCGCTTGATGAAGAGCATGAGGAACTATTATCTACTGAACTAGATCACATGTACTAGGTCGTATCGAAACCGGCGTTCGCCAGTCTGCTAAGTGCCGGATAAGCCAGGGGTTATTCAGGTCTGACTTCGACCCAGGTTTTCTCAGCCTGAGTTATGGTATGACTGACTTACGATGGAAAATAAACCAGGAATAACCCTACGGATTGAGGTGATTGCTTGCATTCCAGGTGTGTATGTATAAGTAAAAAAGAGGGCTGTTCAAAAGAAGACGAAAGTACGATCACAGGGATGGAAATTGTATTGGTTTGAGCTTTCAAACTTTAACAGGAGTTCAGCATCAGAGACTGTTGGAGTGCAATAACGTATGTACATTTATGCAGTCATACCATGGGAGAGGGGGGTTCAAGTCCGTGCTTGCGGATACTGGCGCAGGCTGGCCACAGTACGGAGCGGGAACTACTGAAGCGTGGTTGTCAGACCCCAACAATAAACATGTTGAGGTGCCCCAGTGCTATCACGCACTACGCCCACGCAGCCACGTGGCGCAGCTCACATCGCTGCGAAGGGCGAACGCCGCCACCACGCCGTGGAACCCCGGCGAGTCAGGCGACGTGGACCAGACCCAGTCACGGACTTGAACCCCCTCTCCCACGGTATGACTACATAAATGTTCGTACGTTGTTGCACTCCAACAGTCTCTGATGCTGAACTCATGTTCCAGTTGGAAAGCTGAGACCAAAAATTATTTCAATCCTAGTGGTCGCACCTTCGTCTTGTTTTCAACAAGAACCTGGGATGCGCACTTTCGCTTACATTCGAGAGGGCTATTCGCTCGCCCTAACAAATACCTATATTCATTTCGTTGTCCCCTTCCTTAACTTCGTCGGTCACCTCACGACGATAAACTGTCCTTTCTATATGACAGTGCCAGACCTCGCGCTGCGGCGCAATCGTCCAAAAAGTGAATTGAATACGGGTGGATTAAGCTTTTAAATTAATATTTTCCAACCTTGGGAGACTCGGATGGCCTTTTCTGGCTCATTAGCCGTCATCAGCCAGTAATACCCAAAATCAGATGGTGACCCACCCGAGGCTTGAACCTTCGACCCGTTGATCAGAAGTTGGGTATGACTGGTTGATGACCGTTAATGAGCCAGAAATGGCCATTCCAGTCCCCCTCGTCTTTGTCGGCATTGCTAATCTGTCTTAAGAATTAGTTGCACAATCACCCGACAGCCTTTGGCCAAAGGCCTGGTGAATTACTTACTATGGGCACCTGCAGGCAATATGTACTCGGATGGGTTCGTATGAACCCGATCAAATTAGTCGGAATATGGTCTTAAAAGCTCGATTTGAGGTGCTGCTCTCCACCCGGACCCAAAGGCTTTTTAAGGACGCAGTTTCCTATTCTTATTCCCGCCCTCTTTTGCACTCTAGGTTGAAACCCCTATGATGAGTATCCTGCCTGGTGGCGCGACCGCCAAGCCCTTCGTCACCCACCACAATGACTTGGACATGGATCTCTACCTGCGTGTGGCTCCCGAACTGTACCTCAAGATGCTGATCGTTGGCGGTTTCCCACGCGTTTATGAGATTGGCAAGAATTTCCGTAATGAGGGCATCGATCTCACTCACAACCCCGAGTTCACCTCGTGCGAGTTCTACATGGCTTACGCTGACTACAATGACCTCATGACCATCACTGAAGACATGCTCTCAGGTGAGTGTTCCTGTCGCGGAAACGCGCGATTTCGCAGCACTTCTCTCCTGATGCTCCCATCTGAACACCTCACAGACAACTTCATCATTAAAATGCGATGGGAACTGAAGAGCAGTGTGATACTGACGCTGCTTAACTCCCCTGTTGTATCCCAATTTAATCGGACTTTAAATCAGTGACTGATTCCATGTACTTTTAAACAAGTTTAAAATGCGTTTTAGATTAGGAATGCATACTGCTTTAGTCGTTTTATCGAGTGGAATTTTGTCGGGAGGCCGACCACACTCGGTAAAAAATGAGTAAAGTAGTGTGCATTGGTTCGATAGATTTGCCATGCCTCTACAAATTCAAATATATCTTATAGAAAACTTGAGCAAAATAATCTTTCTTGTACTCATTTGATATCAAGTCACGTCTTCAAATTTTATGCTCACAGGAATGATACGTATAGGTTTGAACAAAGTGTTCCAATTCCCAAATAATTGTGAGCCCGATATGCCGTTGCATTTGCGTTTAAGGTCTTCAGTTTACAAACTCTAGGCCTTCCGTGGAAGGAATATCATACGTTCCTGCACATCCTTAGGAAGATACCATATAGTGCTCATACAATCTGGCAATGGATGTGGACTGTACCATATACTTCACGAAGGGCATTGCTAAACGAACATATACTATGCGATTTCAAGTGAGCACTATATAGTCTTAAGAATTTCTTAATGACAATTCCATTTAAGTAATTATTCCTAACCTAAAACCTATTTTAAACTTTTGGTTAACTTTGCATGAGGTCGGCGCTGACTATAATTACCCATGCCGCAGCCCCGACAGCACTGATATTTACAGTCCACGTTGACCATGTAATATTCTGCGCATGCCTGTGTTGTGTCGTGGCACGTGTGGGTGGGCCGTATGCAGGATCAGTCTCGTGTCGGCTTGGCATTCTCCTGCCAATCAAAATATATGGATTAAAAGGCGAGGGTCAAAGTCGATGCGACTGCGAGTCAACACCTCTGCCTTCGAATATTCGTTGTAGTATTTGGCGGGCCAAATATTGGCTACGGGAGTCAGCGCTCGCCATGCGGTAAATTCAAAGCGGGGGTTGGGGAGTTTCCACGTCACCTGTAACGAGAATATTTAAAAACGCACATGCGTATCCGCTTTGATTGGTCGAATTTTGTTAAAACTGTCCGGCCTGATTTATTTTTGTTGACGTTATCTTTTGAGTCAGTTACGGTGTACTAAAATAATGTGGGGCAAAGTGCGCAGATCATTTTATTTTGAAGCCAAACTTACCTCGTAATTTCCATATAAACCGCTGCATCCACCACCGCACCATTATCCTATCTTGCCTGCATTTCGAAACCCCCTATCCCGATGTTGCCGCGTAAGTCTTCTTTAATGTGTTTGCATCATCTCCTACCTCGCGAGGAGCACTCGCCTTTATCCTTCCTAGATTGGCTTGATCGTTTCCATCTTTTCTGTAGGTCTCGTGAAGATGCTTTTTGGAAGCTATAAAATTGACTACCAACCAGAGGGTGCTGAGTCGCCCGTCACCATCGACTTCACTCCGCCCTTCAAACGGATCGACCTCTACGACGCCCTGAAGGAGGCCTACGATGCCGAGTTCCCTCCCGCTGAGGAACTGCTTACCGAGGCTGCTCGTGCAAAACTCTCAGCAATTGCTGATCGCTTTGGAGTTGTTTGTGGAGAGCCGAGAACCACCGCCCGTCTTCTGGACAAGGTACATATATATGTAATTAGTGTGCGCCAGTCAGCCAACCCCTGCCTTTCAGGTGCCGCCAGCACCCTCAGTGTACACGTGTATGACTGACATGCTGCATACTGTGGAACCACTCATCTGCCTGATCCAGACCTCTTTTGCTAGGTCGTCGAATGATTGGTTGCCCGCCTGATGTACTGTCTGTCTTCCTTTTCTTGTGCGCGCAATTTATTCGCAGGAGACTGGTAAATCGTTTTCACCTGGGCGACAAAGCGGCGCGCATGGTGTCCAACTGTAGGAGAGCGAAAGCAGATACTACCGACTACTTAGTGATAAGTCTCATGTGCTAGGTAATTTTATTCGCGGTTTGATTGGCCGAGGTCAACCCAGGGTATGATTGCTGCGACGCCTTGTTTGCCGGGTGACCAACCTATCACCTCACTTGAAAACACGCTTTCATCCTTCACCCTATGCATTATCATGCGCCCCCTCTTCCTAGGAATAACTTAGCGAGTCAGCACAGACTGGGAAACAAGGTGCTTGGAAGTAACCTCGTCGTAGGCCATATATCGCAGAATGGTTCCAATACTGTACCTTTCGCCATCAGATGGATACAGCGCAGTAGGCGAATTCAGTGGGACTGTGCTATTCTGTGAACTATACTTCTATCTCTTTTTGAAAGCTATCTACTTCATTGTCATGTTATCTGACGGTACTTTTTAACAAGCCGCGACAACTGCGCCAAAGTCTGCTATCACCGCAAACTAATTCGCACGCAGTTTGTCGTCCTACGCCTGCCATGGTGTGGGGCACATAGTTGACCTCGTCATTCACAACGGTCGAACCGAACTAACATTTTAATTCAACTGTTTCTGTGCGGAAACCTCCATTTTTTTAATTTCGCACACCTTCACTAACTTCAGTATCTTTACGTTGTGTATACCCCCAGCTTGTTGGTGAACGCGTGGAAACTCGGTGCCAAAATCCTACCTTCATCATCAATCATCCAGAAGTGATGAGCCCGCTGGCCAAATGGCACCGGTCACGACCTGGTCTCACAGAGCGCTTCGAGCTCTTCTGTATGACCAAGGAGCTGTGCAATGCCTACACAGAGTTGAACGATCCTGTCGTTCAACGAGAGCGGTTCATGGAGCAAGCGGCCGTGAGCTCTTTTCCGGTTTTTCTTTTCTTGACTAGTTTTTATTTGCCAGCCGCTTACACCGGGTCATTCTTCTTCGGCAAAAAAAAGAGTTAGCTACCCCTCGATTCGCACTGAAGTGCAAGTTTAGTAATTCGGTGAACTCCGCTGAGGCCGGCACCAAGGTCAGACTTATGCACCCTCCCCACTTTCCCCTCATGGTACACATTTGTCAATTTTCTACAGCATGGTGCTCTGGAACCAGACGACCACACATCACTGCCCCCGAACCCCCCACCCCGCTCAACCGGGCGAGCCGCGTTTATTACATGTGTAGTAATGTTGTGAGCTTCTCTAGTTGTTTCGGTCTATTCGAAGTGCCATTCCCATTTTTCGTCCTTTTGAAGTTCCTACCCTCTCCTCAATTATTAGTTGATACAAAAACGACGGTGATGTGGTCCACTGAGTACTAAAAAGTACAACCTGTGACCTGACAGGCGCGCCAGTACTATGTGGCCTAAGCTGTTGACTTCAAAA
Organism: Schistocephalus solidus; assembly: GCA_017591395.1. Classification (NCBI taxonomy): domain Eukaryota; kingdom Metazoa; phylum Platyhelminthes; class Cestoda; order Diphyllobothriidea; family Diphyllobothriidae; genus Schistocephalus; species Schistocephalus solidus. The sequence continues at coordinate 113,731 of WEDG01000118.1, forward strand.
GTCAGTTTATTTGTAAAGTTGCGTCAGTTTCATACCGAATGCACGTCATTATTCGCTATGGCTATGATCATGCCTTGTCTAACCGGTATCGATAATTTTGCCGATTATACCTTGTCATGCGCAATCATCTGCAGCAGCAGCAGCTCAAGAGGGCATTGCCCATTCCCTCCTCTGCCGAGGAGACGGACCTTTTCCTTGCTTGAGCCTATGGCCACCCGGTCTGTCAACGGGTGGTTGATTGTAGAATAACCTTCTATGGGCGATAGCTCGAACTAAGCAGTCTCACCGACCGGCAGAGAAAGTGTCACGGGGCACAGAATTCCAACAGCCGTGGCATAAAATACCTCGAAACCTGATCACCCACTGGCGTGGGTACCGTGAACTAGTACTTAATACGTTCGCTTGCCTTCCCGTCCGGTTTTCGAGCTACACGACGCTAGAGGAGACAATCTCGAATAAAGGACCTGAGTGGTTGTTGGGGGCTTGCCAACGCTCAAACTTTTCCAGACATTTGATTCAACGTGTCCGAACGTTCATGTATATCGCCGTTGAACTTGCCCGCTTCTCCTTTATCCTTGGTCCGAATCTGTCGAGTGATAAGGCTTTTGGGTATTTGGGCGTTATCCTGTCATCTACTCATTTCCTTTTGTCTTTTACCTTGCCCAATCGGAAGATTTACCTGTCATCTCACGGATTTTCCCCATACAGAAACAGACATCAGAAGCTTATATGTGCTCTCTACCCCAGATGGCGTCATGGCGAGATCAGCGTTCCGTAGACAGTTTTTATTGCATGAACAAATAGAGGAAGGGGAGTTCCCTTCTACTTGGAAGCCTGAACTACGCGCCACCTGGTCATTGTGATGTCCCTCGTCTTTGTCAGTAGTAATTATGGTAAAACGTCTTTCCCAGAAAACAAGCCCACATCTAGCTGTGCTCCTTTATGCCTTGGTAGCGTGTTATGTGTTGTAAATACTCCACCTAGCTTGTAGTCTCCTTACCTGGCGTGTTTTGGTGCCTGCTAAACTGGGACCACTTTTTCACTGCAGGAAAAAGCAGCCGGGGATGATGAGGCCATGCCTGTCGACGAGAACTTCATCACTGCTCTGAGTTATGGTCTGCCGCCGACAGCCGGATGGGGCCTGGGTGTTGATCGACTAATAATGTTCCTTTCCAGCACTAACAACATCAAGGAGGTTATCCTGTTCCCGGCGATGAAACCGGATATAGGCGGAACAGCCGTCCAAGAGGGGCAGGAGCAGGCAGCAAACAGCGTTCTTGAAAAACAAAAGAAACCTTGAGTCCCGAAGGCGCACATACGCAAGCAGGTTGTGCACTGCTGGAGTCTGCGGATAATGTATTCCATGACAGTTTCCGCAATCTTTTTGGTCCTGTTTGCCGAACAGTTCTGTTATGTTGGTTCTGTGTATAATATCCGAGTTATTATCGTCCCTCCACCACCCACCCACCCCCCCTCCCAACCACTCCCTACCTGTCCCTTTGGTCTTTTTCGGCCTTGTAATCTGTTCGCGCCAGCCCAGTTGGTATTGCATATCAATTAAATAGCGCCTATTGCCTGGATCCGTAGTTTCTCTTATTCCGTTACCTTATTGGGTCTCTCACCATGCAAAGTGACCTGGATTATGACGGCTCAGCAACATTATCGAACATAGTTAGTAACGTCACAACGTCACTTGCGAGAGGATTTTGCATCCTCGAAACCCCGTCTGGCTTCTTGTGTTTTGACTGTCATTTTGTCGTCAAATTCAGGTGGTATTCCAATAAATCGCAGTTCACTGTCGTGCGGATAATTTTTATTCTACCAATTACCTCGAGGGCATTCCTTTATTAGTTCACAAAGCTTTCCAAGCACGCCTTAAGTGCTTCGGATAGAGCTACCTATCTGAGTCGTAAATGTAAGAGTTGCTCAAGAATATTCGGCGGGACCTTGTCACCATTGCCTCTGATAATTTGCCGAAGCAGGAGTGCGAAACAGCAGGCGAACGAACTATCCCCCAGCCCAGGGATCATCTTCCCTTAGATAGTCATTGTGAAGGTACAACTGAATTCGGATATGTGGTCTTAGAGCAATAGATATTAACTTTCGAGGGCAGGCAGATGGGTTGGAGAAGAGTTTAGGATGAACCCGTACCTTTGCCTCATCCGCTGTGTGGCCTCGGAACTTGGTACTCCAATGAGCTCATTGTTGTCGAAAACCACTTAGGGGTAGCTAAGTCTTCATCCGAAATTTTATCTGAGAAACTGGCCTAAATCCAACAAAGTGAATGAAGCCCAATAAATATCATGGGCACGCGCCTAGTAATTGAATACGGTAGACAGGTTTTGCCTGGACGCTGGAGGTAACGCTTATCTCTTATTCCACGAGTGATGTGAGTTCCTAGTCCAGGTTATGCCATAGGATCTAGAGAAGCAGTTGCAACCAAAGTATCATAATAGAAAACATGGTGAGGGTTTGGCATGATGGTGAAGCGGGCACAGGGTACATGTGCGTATAAATAGTAAATTCACGAGATTTCTCCCGTTGGCTCGTAGTAATAATCTTTGAAGAAATATAGCCCCGCGTTCAGACGTCATGAACACTCCTTCAGGTGTCTCCAGGGTGGGGGGGATGTGCCAGTATCCAAGCCTAGACTGAATAATACCACCCGATGAATATTTAAGGACTATATTCAGGCGCCAAGACTTAAAATGAACTTCATATTTGTTAATCCTACCGAAACTAATGTGCTGACTTTTGGGTAAATCCTTGGGGCTAAACTAGTTCAGGCTCGGCCCGAAAGTTGATATGAATATCTAAGCCGAATGCCCTCGTCCACAGTGGGCAACGGCGTAATATTCACAAAGCTGCGAACAAGCGGTTAGTAGTATGCACGTGTTGCGTGCTTCGTCCCAAATGACAGCACAGGTACTAGCTAAAAGCAGCTGTAATGCAGTGACGAAAAACGGCAAGACACGTATCTGGGCTCTTAGCTAGTGCGTGTCCGATTTCAGGTGAGGGAGTGGAACAGAGAGTGAGGTAGATCCAGTGCATGTCTATTCTCACTATAATCCAGCGCAAGTCACCGTTCCTGCGCTACCCTGCTGTGGTGCATACGGTGGACATCGTCGAAAACGACGTTCGAACCATCTAGTGCGTGTGCTCTCGGTATGATGAATTATGTAGCAGCGTCTGCGGCCGTTGGGTTGACAACAGTTTAAGGGGAATCCCAAACACGGTGTTCGGCAACGACGATCTCAACTGTACTTGTAATGAAACAGGTCAGACTGAACACATGTTCGGATCACGCATACCCGAGCATAAACTGGTTGTGTGATGGGGTGATGAATCATCGCAAGTGACTGCCTGCACCTCCGAAGCAGATCACGAGATAACGCTCATACCGGACCCGAGACTAGCTGAGAGTCGATTGAATCCTGGACCTATGACGCCCACACACAGAGCCCTGGGCAGTCACCTTCAGATCTGCGAAATTGGTAGTTTACTGACTACTAAATATCGCATGTTCCGTAGGCGCTGTTCTCTCTGACGATGGGCGGCCAGCACGAGTTCGAAAGTTCCTAAAGCTCAACCAATTGTTCCGGTTCTCGATCATTCTCTTTCTTTATACCTAATTAGCACTGATGCCCTGGATAGAGACATTCGACACCCAGTCAACTGTCACACTCCACTGGGGCTCGCCATTTTTTTACCGTGGCACCGGATCGAATTAGTCGTAACTGACTATGGGCTTACATCTCACCCTCTGCCGTAGTGGGAAGTGAGTGCGTATGTGACGATGATAACCTTTGTTGATGTTTTACCATAAGAAGAAGGGTCTGTGAACCATCGCCTTACTCTCTCCTTTGCCCGGTATCCTTCTGTGGCAGAAAGAAATCCATAGGAGACTGGATTTGGTTTGAGACGCAATGCCTGACGTCTATACTTACCATAACACGGCCGATCTCCCCTCGCTGACCAAACCAGGCTACGCACACAGAAACTTCACGCTACCAGGCACGCCTACCCCTTATGTGGTTTCGTCCGCCAGCCAGGTGTGACCTAAGCGCTCAGCTCAGCCTCCTGGATCCATAGATTACGGGCTGGGTGCTGCTGGGAGGACAGTGTGGAATAACCACCTCGTTAATCTTGGTCTTTGGGGCGACTGTAAATCCAGTCAAATGTCTGCTTCCAGCCCGGGACCTCTAAAGCACAGAGTAAGAATACGTGTGCAGGCCCATTGCTTCTCTTTTTTTACACTAAGCTGAGATTTTGTGGCCATACCCAAGTTCGTTTAACGTGAATTGTTCATACGCTCCAATCCATTCGAAATCCACCCTGAAACTCGAATTTGCAAAATAAACTGGAATGTTTGACAAGTCGGTGCCTGTGGGGCCTGCATCGCTCGTTTATGTTATCAAGATACCCTAAAATATTTCCAATTCATACATTGTTTGCGTTAGCCAAGTAGTTTGTTCAGTTATTCCACGTATCTGCAACCAGAGACATCTTCGGATAATCTGATCCACATCACCAAATGCCTCTCTGAATTAGGATTTATTTACGTTAACCCTAGAGACTTTTCAAGTCGTCTGAAGGTAGGTTGGCAGCTACGCCCTCACCGGCTGCCCTTGGCCACTTTAATAAACTCTGTTCTGTCTGATCTAATCCCAATCGTGTCCAGACAGGCTGAACCCACAGTCCTTTTAGTGCATGATTAGACTAGGACCATTTGAGCTCGCATCTTGGCCGTATGAAAGTTTGCCTGCACTTCGGTTCTGTGGCCTACTTGATTATTTTCAGGCATATTATCGCTCATCCCTCTAATTCTAGAGGACGAAATCGCTGATTCGCTTAAATCTACCAACTCTTGCCTGCGTAAAAAAATAACTAGCATCTTCTTTTCACAGGGCAGCCTAAAACAAGTGTCGAGTTTAACCCATTTCCGGTGCCTTTTCTGCTCCATTGGCATCACCTATCTATGGCATCCAAGTGGTTAGTTGCGTGCGTTCAAATTCAAAGGGCTCTTTTTGCGGGCAAACAAGAAAAAGAGTTAAATTCTGCTGCCCCGAGGAGCGTTGGGATCTTTCGGTTGCCTCTTCTGCCGAGTGGTTAACAGTTATCTGATAGGGTAAACGACCACACATGGCCTCGGGGACAAAAAGCAAGACAACGCTGATTGGCTGAGTCCGCGACGCTGACGCACTTGGGCTGCGTCGCCAACACTTGTGGCTGACGAAATTTCGCGTCATCGTCTTCCGGTTCCTGTACTTGCTAGCAGAGTAAAGAGGAGAGCAGTCGTTTGTAAACTGGGAAAAGCACAGACCGGTAGCCCTATCAGAGGTTCAGAGAAAATCGAACCCATAAACTACCACAGTCACCTTCGCTGTACTACTGAGACTTCCGAAAATCTACTGTATTCTTCAGAAAGACTTGGTGGTTTGAAAACACTGTAACTGATTATACTTCGAGTAGCTACGGCTGTGAAAGCATAAATAACTTGCTTCTTATCTTGCAAGTGGTCTTCTCCGAATGCAGTTTGAATAGATGCAAATCCAGTCATAAGGAGGTCGGGCTTCTGGGCTCACCAGTATTGTTTTTAACTATGGCGCCAGACTCCTTCCTTGCGCATTACTTCATCATCGTAGATAATTAGGGTTTTTGTAGCGACTTTTTGTCAAAATCGTGTTTTCCGGAGAAAAATAAGTGACTTTCCGAGGGACTTTCTACTTATCAGCATTCGTACTGATATGAGTTTCAAACGTTGCCGTGGAGCCCAGGGCCGTTACTGTGTGTCAGATATACACTACTGAAGAACGGTTCTTAGACTCCAGTTCATCCAGTGGCGCATGGAGAATTTTCAGTTTCTTTTGGAAGTCTCCAGTTGAAACTGAATATTCATCGTAGGTTATTTCACCTTTCAGCTTTCCGATTTCGGTGATTTGGAGTGAATTTCTTTCCCTTTTTGACCTCCTCCAATCAAGTCGTTTTTATACTAGCTTCGATCTGATACAAAGCAAACGTTTCGCACAGTTGAAGTTCCTTTCCTATGTGTATTATTGATTTGTATCCCCACCTCAAGTATTCTCCACAATAGATGCCTCAGCAAGTGGACGTACTCTACTTACCTTATTTTGGTTGTTATAAGATCACTTGCCTCCGGAAATAGACTCATTTTTTCTATATGTCTTCGTCCGAAGCGCTCTTTTGGTAGCTGGATTACTCCAATCTACCATTTTCGTACACCGTACCCTTATCTGATACTGTCTCTGATGATGGGTTATAGTTGGAATCTGAAACGACAGGCGAATATAGCTCTAGTCCAAGCGATCGCATCTACGTCTTCTCAACTAAAGAGTTTGATAGAATGCCCATCCAGCTGACCCTGGTGTCACTTTGCAATATATTTGACTTATGAATCAGAAAATTTAAAATGGTAGATTGGAGCAATCCGTCTACCAAAAGAGCGCTTCAGACGAAGGCATGCAGAAAAATGAATCTTTTTCCGGGTGTCACGTCAGGCGATCGCATCTACTTCTTCTCAATTACTTCCTGGGACTCGCCTTTTCGCTTGTATCGGCAATTTATTTGGGCGCGATGCACTCCGATCGGCCCAACGACAGGAAACCTTTGTAGATTCGGTTTCTGCACAGGTGTCTCGACAAGAACGTGTTGTCAAAATGTGTTTCATACCGAGCCCCGGTTATCACGGAGCTGGCAAGGCAAGCAGTATTTCAATATGGAAGACGGATGATCCGTGTGCTCCTTCAAGATTGCCACGCGAGGCTGCACAAATACCATCAAAGGATTGAACAAGAAAAGACCAGATGCTGTGAGTTCATGGGCGAGAATGGTACGAAACTGCTTCAGTAGAGGGTGACTGAAATAGTCCGCGAACTGAAAGCGACACGCGACGCAGCACTGGAGAACAAATTCCGCAAGCTGCCTCATCCAACGTCATCCAGAAACGACATACTGGTGCACAACCTGTCGTCAAAGGAACTGACTAAGGAGCAAATACATGTTTTACGGCAAGAAGCCTCTTTCAACACAGCTGATGCCAAGCCTGTTAATGTGATTGCGGCATTTGAATCGGTCATTAATCACACGGAAGCGACGGAGGAGACGAAGAACCTTATCCAACTCAGATGTCATCCCTCCTAATGGCTCATTAACCGTGTGAAATACTCCTTAAGGTTGAACGTGATGCATTAAGGGAACTCAAGGCCGACAAAGACATTGTCATCGTGCCCGCGAATAAGGGGCGTTCTAGCGTCGTATTGAACAGAACAGACTACCTTCAGAAAGCCAAAGACTTACTGGAGGATTGCCAGTTTTATGTCCCATCCGAAACAAACCCCGTAAAAACGCTGACACGCGAAATTAATGCAATGCTGTCGGCATTGGAGAACTCGGGTGCAATAACGCCGACCGACCGACGAATGGCGAGAGCCCAAGACACGGCCTTGGCCCGGTTCTACGGCCTTCCCAAGGTACACAAGGAGGGTGCTCATCTCCGACCCATCGTCCTGCTTAAAGGCACTCCAACGTACGGACTGGCAAAGTGGCTGTTTCAGCGCTCTGAATTTCTGACCGCTGATTCGGACACTACGGTCAGCTCCCCAACACGATTCTTGGAGAAACTTCTGCCAAGCGACGTCATGGTATCTGTTGATATCACGTCACTTTTTACTTCTATTCCGCAAGACCTGGCAGTCGAGAGCGTTAAACTACTCCTAAGAAGCGACTACGATGAAACAGCGGCAGCGGTGCGGTAAAATGGCGCCAATTCTCAAGTCGTGGCTCATTCAGCGGGAACAGGCCACAAATTCAAGTTCGACGAAGCCGAAATTCTCGCAAGAGGTGATAATCGCGTGAGCCGCGAGTTGCTTGAATCATGGGTTACAGGCCCCCAGTCTACTAACAAGTGCAATGACCTACCCAACCCATATTCGGTGTTGAGATTCAGTTTAGCCAGAGCAATCGGCCACTCGGGGAGTGCTCAGGTGAACACATTTTCCAACGCCAGTGCTGGTGAGCCAGATGACCGAGCAATGATCGTACCACCCTCTAACACGGGTGACGAAATTTCAGCACATGCCATCAAACAATTAGCGCACCAGAGCGCAGTCGTCATCGCTGAAAGGGAGCCGTTAATTGCCGTAGGCGTGCAGTAGTACAGCGACTGCATCCTATAAATGCTGCAACTCCCTGTATACGAATTATCCATACCTGATACTGTCACTCCTTATGGGTTCGAGTTGGAACCTGAAACGTCAGGAGAACAAATCTCTTGTCTGAGCGATCGCATCTACTTCTTCTCAATTACTTCCTGGGACTCACATTTTCGCTTGTATCGGCAAACCCTTTAGTTCTGCTCAGCGTATAAGGTATTTCCCACAATTCTCTGACCCATGAGTTGTGTGCGTGTGCCAACCAGGCGCCCCTTAGCGCACTTCTATAAGTGTCCAGTCCACTGGAGCACCGCACCATTGCCAAGTGGATCGATAAGGCAGGGGGCAGTTTTCGCTACCGAGCTCGTGCACTCAACCGAATGACGGTGTCCTCGCACAGAGCAATAACGGTGAATAGGCTCACCGAAATGGACTGGGCAACAGTACATATGCGGTACTTAGTGAAGGCACGCACTGCGGCGGGATGAAATGGACTTTATTAGAGTTTAAGTAGAAATAAGGGAAACGTTCGCCTTGTTAGTCCCCCGAAGGCCTGTCAGTAATAACGATAATTACTTAGGTAAACACTGTATGGTCTTCTGAAGACTCTGCATTCTTTTGCGAATAGGATGGCCTGCGCTATTATAATCCCAAAAAGGACTAAATATTCAATTCGGAGAATCAATAGTTTGATTCGTGAGAAGAGACTTCTGAATCGTACAAACCGCGAACCGAATACCTTTCACAAAGTGAGGCAAATGTTCGCATTCCAGGTATGTATAAGTAACGAATAATAATAATAATAATAATAATAATAATAATAATAATAATAATAATAATAATAATAATAATAATAATAATAATAATAATAATAATAATAATAATAATAATAATAATAATAATAAGAAGAAGAAGAAGAAGAAGAAGAAGAAAACGAAAAAGATAAAGGAAGAGCAAGAGGAGGAAGAAAAAGAAGACTACTTGACCGCACCATTCGAGACTCGAACCCGCGACCTGGTGATTAGAAGTCCAACTTTCTAACCAATGAGAAACTTGCTCGTTATCTTGCCAATTTAGATCGGTAATATAACAATGTGGTAAGTAGGCACTCAGTGATCGGTTACAGGAGAAACTCGTCCCGTTGTGCCTTATGGCTCACTCTTGAGCCCTGCCAGCAGCCACACAGCCGCGATCATGATAGGCAAAAGAACCTTGCCGATAAAGACAAAGGAATTTGGAACAGCCATTTCTGGCTTATTAGCCGTCATCAGTTAGTCGGTCTGCTTTGTCTTTATCTGTTATGTTCTATGTATAATACTAGCCTCTGTGCGTCTGCTGGTGGGGCTCAAGAGTGAGCCCAAGAGCACAATAATTTCCTGTAACCGATAGATGATCTTCAATTCACAGAAAAAAATAAGAAAACTGTTCGATCGTAGGAATCATTACTTTATTCATCCGAGTTTTCGAACTCTTACTGAAATCCATCGTCAGAGATGGACTACAGGAAGAGTTTGAAAGCTCAGGTGAGTAAAGAAATGATTCTGGCGATCGAAACGCCTCCTCCTCCTCCTCCTCCTCCTCCTCCTCCCTCCTCCTCCTCCTCCTCCTCCTCCTCCTCCTCCTCCTCCCTCCTCCTCCTCCTCCCTCCTCCTCCTCCTCCTCCTCCTCCTCCTCCTCCTCCTCCTCCTCCTCCTCCTCCTCCCTCCTCCCTCCCTCCTCCTCCTCCTCCCTCCTCCTCCTCCTCCTCCCTCCTCCTCCTCCTCCTCCTCCTCCTCCTCCTTCTTCTTCTTCTTCTTCTTCTTCTTCTACATATTTATTTCTAGAATTTCTTGTACGGGTCCACATTACTACACAGCAGCTCATGTTCTTGACCGGCGCCCTATGTCTGTAAATGGTATTTCTTTGATACTCTGCAGACAGCGCTGTTGGGGACGTAGTATACTTAGGCAGACCGCAAACGTATTTTTACTCGAGTTACTCCGCATTCATTGCACCCCAAAGGAAGCATTGACGACATTATTTGAATTGCATTCTTTGTAAGAAGTGATTACATTAAGAACGGTGCCTTTTCCTCATATTTTTAGATAGGCAGCGAAGTAAATAATCAATGATTGACGTACCCCTAAATACCCACAGCTGAAATTTCCTACAACCTCACCGGAATTTAACCCGCATTAAAATTTTATAATCTGTTCAATTGTTAATTCCGCCGTTTCTGTCTGCTCCGCTATTGTCTCGTGTCCTATTGTGCCTTCCATTTCGGCAATCTAAGTGAATTTTCAGTGAGACGCTGACAAGTGACGGAATATCGGTTTCGGTCGCATCGCGGTATTCGACTGTAGGGACTTCAGTTAAATTATGCGAACATGTAGCTTTAGCTCAAACTAACGTGAAGCACTAGCCACTACGACCTTCAGGTGCTGAATACAAAGAGGGTAATTTGGACACCAACTGAGACGATATTGTTAATGAATTAATGCCAAATTTCGAGTCCCAGGAGATTGTATGACCGATAGCGTGTTACCTCCTTACTGATGGCACACAAAGCAACCCGATGTATCTCACAGAGTGAGTCAAAATCTACAATGGAAAGCTATGAGGACAGACGACAAAATTATCGTTCTGCCAGCTGATAAGGAACGATCTCTGTCATGGTGAACTGAGAAGACTATAATGAGAAAGAAGGCCTTTCTTGATGACAGAGGAATTTACAGACCAGTACTTAACTCGCCATCCAAGGCAGTAGCAGATAGGCTGTCTAAACTACTTACAGAATACCGGTGTCAGAAGATGATCGCGGAAAATGTTGCCAAATAAAAGTAACTGACACCGCTCTGGCTTGGTTTGATGGTATGCCAAAAATCCATAAGCCAAATATCCCACCGCGGTCACTCATTGCTCTAAAAGGCAGCCATACCTATAAATTAGCGAAGTGGATGTACTCTAAATTGAAGTTCCTCCAAACAATTTGACTGTCTCAGTTTTTTCAGCCTCTCAATTCCGCGTAGATCTTAAAAATCAGACGATTCAGTCGGACGAAATCCTGGTCTCTTTCGATGCGACTTCGTTAGTTACATCCATCTCAACTAATTTGGTACACGAAGTCTTATGCAAGAGACATGAAGAGGCATACGACGAGGCTCAGAGTGCATCAAAAATCGAACACCGCATGAAGCTCTTCGAAGTTTGCCAAAAAAACTTACTTCAACTCTGCTGGAGAAGCCTATGAGCAGATCAAAGGAATTCCAATGGCTTCCCTGATCTCCGGTTTGGTGGCAGAGCTGGTCCAACAGGAGCTAGAAAATACTGCTTTCATTCAAATTGAGCCTGTCTTCTGGCGCCGTTTCGTTGACGACACGTTTTTTTATCGCCAATAAAAACTTGCCGCAAAACTTTCCCTGCTATAAAATTCATAAGGCAAGAAGAAGAAGAGGAGGAGCAGCTACCTTTCCTTGATGACCCGGTTAAGCGAAATCCCAACGGTGAAATTGAGCTGCCCATTAACAGGAAGGCAACGAACGTCATACAACTCCTCAGAGTTCACAGAAATCGCCCGATGGCTCACAAATGAAGCTGTATGAGAACGCTCTTCAAGCGGATTCAGACGCATTGCAGCAAGCCGGAGGAAAAAGTACGCAAGACCCGATATCCCCGTGACCAATTTATGTTGAATGGCTATCCGAAGGCGTTTATAGGCCGATGTCTACGCGTTCGGTCACGGAGGATCCAAAGAGGAACACAACCAAGGATATGACACGCTCTTCCATATATTAAGGACGTCTCAGCAGCGACTAAACGCATTTTTGCCGGACTAGTTGCTGGAATTCCACACCGGCCCATAGCTACTATGTGCAGCATGGTGATGGGAATCAAAGACCAACTAACCCCCGAAGAGAAATCTGGGGTAGTGTATTGCATCCCATGCCTAAACTGTTCTCGTAAATACACAGCTCATACAGAACGCATGCTCGGATCGCGCATACACGAAAATAAGTTGGCAGTGCGAAGGGGTGACGAATTATCGCAAGTTGCTGCCCACTCCTACGAATCGAGCCATGAGTTCCAATTTGCAACCGTCAAGGTAACCGCTCACGCTGGAAACAAGATAAGTTGAGAGTTGATGGAAGCGTGGTCTGCGAGCGGGAACTCAATCAATCTATGTATCACTTTGGCGCCGACGTACAGAGCCCGTCGTGGTTACCTCCAGACTGGCACCAGTGTTCAGAGATTGGTTTGTACCCCCTTAAGGTGTCGCCCTTTTTTGCTACTGCTATCTCTGACGAGGGAGCCGTTAATTGCCGTAGGCGTGCAGTAGTACAGCGACTGCATCCTATAAATGCTGCAACTCCCTGTATACGAATTATCCATACCTGATACTGTCACTCCTTATGGGTTCGAGTTGGAACCTGAAACGTCAGGAGAACAAATCTCTTGTCTGAGCGATCGCATCTACTTCTTCTCAATTACTTCCTGGGACTCACATTTTCGCTTGTATCGGCAAACCCTTTAGTTCTGCTCAGCGTATAAGGTATTTCCCACAATTCTCTGACCCATGAGTTGTGTGCGGGCTTCAGTCGCCTCGACAACTGCCTGTCCATTAACCGGATCGTTGTGTCCAGTCCACTGGAGCGCCGCACAATTGCCAAGTGGATCGATAAGGCAGGGGGGGCAGTTTTCGCTACCGAGCTCGTGCACTCAACCGAATGACGGTGTCCTCGCACAGAGCAATAACGGTGAATAGGCTCACCGAAATGGACTGGGCAACAGCACACATGCGGTACTTAGTGAAGGCACGCACTGCGGCGGGATGAAATGGACTTTATTAGAGTTTAAGTAGAAATAAGGGAAACGTTCGCCTTGTTAGTCCCCCGAAGGCCTGTCAGTAATAACGATAATTACTTAGGTAAACACTGTATGGTCTTCTGAAGACTCTGCATTCTTTTGCGAATAGGATGGCCTGCGCTATTATAATCCCAAAAAGGACTAAATATTCAATTCGGAGAATCAATAGTTTGCTTCGTGAGAAGAGACTTCTGAATCGTACAAACCGCGAACCGAATACCTTTCACAAAGTGAGGCAAATGTTCGCATTCCAGGTATGTATAAGTAACGACTAATAATAATAATAATAATAATAATAATAATAATAATAATAATAATAATAATAATAATAATAATAATAATAATAATAATAATAATAATAATAATAATAAGAAGAAGAAGAAGAAGAAGAAGAAGAAGAAGAAGAAAACGAAAAAGATAAAGGAAGAGCAAGAGGAGGAAGAAAAAGAAGACTACTTGACCGCACCATTCGAGACTCGAACCCGCGACCTGGTGATTAGAAGTCCAACTTTCTAACCAATGAGAAACTTTGCTCGTTGTCTTGCCAATTTAGATAGGTAATATAACAATGTGGTAAGTAGGCACTCAGTGATCGGTTACAGGAGAAACTCGTCCCGTTGTGCCTTATGGCTCACTCTTGAGCCCTGCCAGCAGCCACACAGCCGCGATCATGATAGGCAAAAGAACCTTGCCGATAAAGACAAAGGAATTTGGAACAGCCATTTCTGGCTTATTAGCCGTCATCAGTTAGTCAGTCTGCTTTGTCTTTATCTGTTATGTTCTATGTATAATACTAGCCCCTGTGCGTCTGCTGGTGGGGCTCAAGAGTGAGCCCAAGAGCACAATAATTTCCTGTAACCGATAGATGATCTTCAATTCACAGAAAAATAAGAAAACTGTTCGATCGTAGGAATCATTACTTTATTCATCCGAGTTTTCGAACTCTTACTGAAATCCATCGACAGAGATGGACTACAGGAAGAGTTTGAAAGCTCAGGTGAGTAAAGAAAGGATTCTGGCGATCGAAACGCCTCCTCCTCCTCCTCCTCCTCCTCCTCCTCCTCCTCCTCCTCCCTCCTCCTCCTCCTCCTCCTCCTCCTCCTCCTCCTCCTCCTCCTCCTCCTCCTCCTCCTCCTCCTCCTCCTCCTCCTCCTCCTCCTCCTCCCTCCTCCTCCCTCCTCCTCCCTCCTCCTCCCTTCTCCCTCCTTCTTCTCCTTCTTCTTCTTCTTCTTCTTATTCTTCTTCTACATCTTTATTTCTAGAATCCCTTTTACGGGTCCACATTACTACACAGCAGCTCATGTTCTTGACCGGCGCCCTATGTCTGTAAATGGTATTTCTTTGATACTCTGCAGACAGCGCTGTTGGGGACGTAGTATACTTAGGCAGACCGCAAACGTATTTTACTCGAGTTACTCCGCATTCATTGCACCCCAAAGGAAGCATTGACGACATTATTTGAATTGCATTCTTTGTAAGAAGTGATTACATTAAGAACGGTGCCTTTTCCTCATATTTAGATAGGCAGCGAAGTAAATAATCAATGATTGACGTACCCCTAAATACCCACAGCTGAAATTTCCTACAACCTCACCGGAATTTAACCCGCATTAAAATTTTATAATCTGTTCAATTGTTAATTCCGCCGTTTCTGTCTGCTCCGCTATTGTCTCGTGTCCTATTGTGCCTTCCATTTCGGCAATCTAAGTGAATTTTCAGTGAGACGCTGACAAGTGACGGAATATCGGTTTCGGTCGCATCGCGGTATTCGACTGTAGGGACTTCAGTTAAATTATGCGAACATGTAGCTTTAGCTCAAACTAACGTGAAGCACTAGCCACTACGACCTTCAGGTGCTGAATACAAAGAGGGTAATTTGGACACCAACTGAGACGATATTGTTAATGAATTAATGCCAAATTTCGAGTCCCAGGAGATTGTATGACCGATAACGTGTTACCTCCTTACTGATGGCACACAAAGCAACCCGATGTATCTCACAGAGTGAGTCAAAATCTACAATGGAAAGCTATGAGGACAGACGACAAAATTATCGTTCTGCCAGCTGATAAGGAACGATCTCCTGTCATGGTGAACTGAGAAGACTATAATGAGAAAGAAGGCCTTTCTTGATGACAGAGGAATTTACAGACCAGTACTTAACTCGCCATCCAAGGCAGTAGCAGATAGGCTGTCTAAACTACTTACAGAATACCGGTGTCAGAAGATGATCGCGGAAAATGTTGCCAAATAAAGTAACTGACACCGCTCTGGCTTGGTTTGATGGTATGCCAAAAATCCATAAGCCAAATATCCCACCGCGGACACTCATTGCTCTAAAAGGCAGCCATACCTATAAATTAGCGAAGTGGATGTACTCTAAATTGAAGTTCCTCCAAACAATTTGACTGTCTCAGTTTTTTCAGCCTCTCAATTCCGCGTAGATCTTAAAAATCAGACCATTCAGTCGGATGAAATCCTGGTCTCTTTCGATGCGACTTCGTTAGTTACATCCATCTCACCGAATTTGGTACAGGAAGTCTTATGCAAGAGACATGAAGAGGCATACGACGAGGCTCAGAGTGCATCAAAAATCGAACACCGCATGAGGCTCTTCGAAGTTTGCCAAAAAAACTTACTTCAACTCTGCCGGAGAAGCCTATGAGCAGATCAAAGGAATTACAATGGCTTCCCTGATCTCCGGTTTGGTGGCAGAGCTGGTCCAACAGGAGCTAGAAAATACTGCTTTCATCCAAATTGAGCCTGTCTTCTGGCGCCGTTACGTTGACGACACGTTATTTTATCGCCAATAAAAACTTGCCGCAAAACTTTCCCTGCTATAAAATTCATAAAGCAAGAAGAAGAAGAGGAGGAGCAGCTACCTTTCCTTGATGACCCGGTTAAGCGAAATCCCAACGGTGAAATTGAGCTGCCCATTAACAGGAAGGCAACGAACGTCATACAACTCCTCAGAGTTCACAGAAATCGCCCGATGGCTCACAAATGAAGCTGTATGAGAACGCTCTTCAAGCGGATTCAGACGCATTGCAGCAAGTCGGAGGAAAAAGTACGCAAGACCCGATATCCCCGTGACCAATTTATGTTGAATGGCTATCCGAAGGCGTTTATAGGCCGATGTCTACGCGTTCGGTCACGGAGGATCCAAAGAGGAACACAACCAAGGATATGACACGCTCTTCCATATATTAAGGACGTCTTAGCAGCGACTAAACGCATTTTTGCCGGACTAGTTGCTGGAATTCCACACCGGCCCATAGCTACTATGTGCAGCATGGTGATGGGAATCAAAGACCAACTAACCCCCGAAGGGAAACCTGGGGTAGTGTATTGCATCCCATGCCTAAACTGTTCTCGTAAATACACAGCTCATACAGAACGCATGTTCGGATCGCGCATACACGAAAATAAGTTGGTAGTGCGAAGGGGTGACGAATTATCGCAAGTTGCTGCCCACTCCTACGAATCGAGCCATGAGTTCCAATTTGCAACCGTCAAGGTAACCGCCCACGCTGGAAACAAGATAAGTTGAGAGTTGATGGAAGCGTGGTCTGCGAGCGGGAACTCAATCAATCTATGTATCACTTTGGCGCTGACGTACAGAGCCCTGCGTGGTTACCTCCAGACTGGCACCAGTTTTCAGAGATTGGTTTGTACCCCCTTAAGGTGTCGCCCTTTTTTGCTACTGCTATCTCTGACGAGGGACTCCCTCAGGTGTCTAAACGCTCAGAATAATAAACATATTATTCCAGTGCTTGAACAGATTTCTCCTTTGCTCAGACGATACTGTATTCTGTAAAGAAAAACTGGAGGAGAAGATGGAAGAAGTGTGCAGTCTAAAGTGAGCACTTTTCCAACGCAGCGAGAGTGTTGTCAGAAATATGAGCAGGGGCGTCATCATAGCGCCTTGAGCAAGGTCATGTCCGAACCGGACTTGAGACTGATAGGTTCAAATGACTAACTGTGATTGGCTGTGCTCTTTACTCACGTTCACTGTGCGCTACTTTAGGAGCTGACCCGTCTCACCGAGCTCATCTAAACCAAGCGATAAAACCACCCTCCTTTCTTGTAAAGTTCAGCATGCAGTGTCTACCGTCCGCGCTGTCTTGATATCACGCCAAGCCTGCACGAAAAAGCAACTTTCAAGGTCGTGTACACAGGGCCAGTTTACCTTTGATCTGAGTGGCTACCTTTCAGATTATGCCATATACCCCACCATGTCCCCAAGACTTCTCACTTGTGCTATTTCCCGTTCTCAGTAAACATCATGTCTACAGCCAGTCTTCTGTTTTTGGAAACATAACAGTTTAATGTCTTTCCTCGATGTAGAGTTTACAAGTAAGTGCTACCGCGCATAGAGTGAAGATGGGGGAAGGGGGTGGCATCTACTTAGGTGTAGGCTTCACGCGTTGTCAGCCACTGCATCCAATCCAAGTACTAGATGGATGGCAGGTTCAGACCGTCGCCCTGTGCATGGGAGGTAGTGAGCTTGGCGTATTTCCCACTATAATCAATCTAACACGCTTTAGTTTATTACGACCCCCTAAAAGTCGTGGACTGGAAGACTGCCAACTAGCTGGGTAACTCGATCCTCTCGGGACTGAGAGCCAGGCTCAATTACCCCTTTGGCACTCCCACTCCGAAAGGATCCAAAGCCACTCTTACCCGTGAAATACTGGGACATTGTGCGAAGGCCAGGTCGTGCGTGTGGCATGAGTAGACGGGTTGTACACTTTTGTAGTCACTGCGTCGGAGTCCGTTTCCGGTCGTTTCGACTGTATCTTTCCATCTAGTTCAGACGGGTGAGGGAGAAGAGAGTGCAACAGAAGCTACGCAAGGCTGCTTTCACTATAGAGCGAAAGGCAGCTACACCCTTCATTTATTAGCGATTATTACCAAATAGGCAGCATGACATTACCGACAAAGACAGGGTAGTCTGGAATGTCAATTTCTGACTTATTATACGTCACCAGCCAGCCATACCCAACGCCGGAAGATGACCCACCCAAAGTTCAAATTCGCAACCTGTTGTTTAGAAGCCCAACACGCTACTATAAAACCAAATAATTGTTTCCTTTGCTGAATCAGTGCATTTCGCATCTCCGACATTATCGTCCATCCGCTGAGGTCAGCTTCCAGGTCAACATTGTTTCTACGGCCCCCAACAGGACACGCAATAGGAACGTATCCAAAAGTTTGTCAGGTCGCCTCGCGGTAAACTCCAGGAAGAGTAAATAGTCACCTGTCCCAACATTGTGCCTAACCCGAAGCATAACCTTTAATGGTTACCTTAGGATTACCTAGAACCCTAATTTTCCCGGAATTTAGCGCACAATCTCCTGCATTCCTGACGATTCCTGCGCCAATGTCCTGTCGGGAGGAGGAGATAGAGAGGGGCATATAAGCAATCCCTACCGGTCTCCATTGACATACGCTAAGCGACTGCTGCGACTGAGCGAAACACGAGCAAGATAATATCAAAAGCCCAATCCGCCCTGTGAAGACTCGATGCTGAAGTTGACTGCCGATAAAATCCTGGTAAATGGTCATTAATATGTCGAAACATAAAACCAAACCTGTGCGCATATTAGCACTTGGTAGAGTTATTTGGGCAGACGGTACTCTACACGCTAGACCTCGGGTGGACGAAACGTGCACGCAATCGGCCCGGCTGGCAGCCAATCAGAGGCGCCCGCGAACTCGAGAACTATCCGATCAACCCAGTCAGGAACTCGTGTTCTGTCTGAAGCAATCACGCAAATTCTAAGCTAATGGGGGAGGGGGTTGTCGTTCGTCGATCCGACCCGATTTAGGACGACATTTGGCATTCCATTTTAGCATAAAATTATCATCCGGAGTTCTCATAGGTGGTCTTACTGCAAGGAACAACTTTTATTCTAGAATATTTACTGTTAATGCGAAGGAGATCCAAGTTACAATTTCTGGTGTATCTATAGTTTTAAAAACTCATGCGACAACCACGGTCCGCGAGGACCTAAATGTTGGATTGAAGTTCAGTTTTTCTATTAAACTGAAATGATACTAGTCTAGCGGAAGTGGCAAACTTACTCAACACCTTTGCTTTAAGGTGGTTTTAGGCTGCCTTACGATTTTAACCAACTAACCTCCGAGCAGCCGTCTTGAACCTTCGATTGCACTGCTAGGCATATACTACCGAAAAAGCATCTGAAACTTGCGAATCTGCCAAAAACGAAATAATTTATATTGACAAAAATGGTGTGATTAATTTTTTAAATCATAAATGGCAAATAATAATTAAAATCTTGCCCCCGTACATGATACTTTCGAAAAATGATGGAGGATTTATTAAGTAAGATATTTGACAGTGTATGGAAAAAAATTTCGTGTGTGTTTGATACAAGAATCAGACAGAAATTCCGCGGACTAGACATTCAAATCGGGGTATATATTTCCAGCCATTTTACTCTCGCTCAGAGACGCGCGTTGAGTATCGACCTTCTGTACAAAACATGAATTCCTCCTATGGGTGGCTTTCCTTCTTCCTTTCAACGATTGACGGTCTGAGAGTCAGACTGCACTGGCTCGTTCTTAACCTAACCTTTGACATTCTGAGGCATGTGAGGTGTAAACGGCTCAACCACCTTCTGTGTGAACTCCTAGTGCTTTTGGTTGGGGAGCCAGGTCGTGTACGTGGTACGCGTAGACGATGGAATTATATACACTTGCAAAGCGTACATCTGTAAGCGGGGGTCAGCTACGCTGTAGCATGTTAGCATATGATGGGGTTAAGTTCCCCACAGACCATCCGAGCAAGACCAAGGTTCAGGTGAAAACTCGAAAGGAGGAAGAAATACTGAAATCAGTCAGGGAAATGCACCTTTTTATCGCCCCTTTCAATGGGAATAACGTCATCAACATGAATGCTGTTAGCAACCGGCGTATTTGCGACTGATTGGGATAGTACTGGGATGGGTGATGGAAGAAGAGACAGTGGTTACCTCGGTGTTTAAAGGACTGAATTTGCCCTTTTAATGGGCGCTGGGCAAACATGGGGACCATATCACGGCATGGCAGGCGTAAGTGCGGATGCGCATTCCTAGCAAATACCACATGAGGGGGTAGGGGTGGCATGTATAAGCGCAGGCTTACATCACACCATTCATCTGCGCCCGATTTCACCCGTGGTCATCCTGAATCTGTCATGACAAGGGGCCCAGGAGGGTTAGGTGAGAATGAGTGAGGTAGATGCTTTGCAAGCCTAAGATCACGATAAACTAATTCACGCGCAAGTTGCCTTTCTTGCGCTCACCATGCTGTGGCGCACACGGTTGAGATCGCCGGAATCGACGGTCGAAATGCCTACGTGACTGAACGTTGGCGGCAAACTCGTGTGTCATGACAGCATTGCTGAATCGAAGAGGTAAGCGTATTTAGTGAGGGAAAAGGATTACCCTAAGACCGGAGGATGGGCTGATTTTGATTAAAAGATTGAGTTCGCTTGATGGCAAGGTATTTTGCAATCACAGTTAGAATATTGTTGCCATGGCAAGTGACAAATGAGTAAGTGAATATGAAGCCGAGAAGGTGGTTTCGCCCCCAGAATATTCACCTCAGGAAGTGCTCACCAGCCATTCTCTCGAGGTGGTCGCTCGATCAAAGGTCGATCTACGTCAACAGTGCGGACATTCTGGACACGCCAGTCGGTTCGATGTTCTGAGTGCTCGGAATCTGCTCTTTCGAAGACTGCTCATGTGAAGCAACTTTTACTTTCTCGTTTGCTTTTGATGAGTTTTGACCGGCTGCGTGCTAAAAAGGATCTTTGCCAAAACTAAAACCCGGAACATCCTCAGATTTGCGTTGAGGTATTTGCCCCAGTCATCCGGTACCGAAGCCTGTCTGTCTTCGGGGACCGGAGCTGTAATCTCGTTATTTATTTATATTGTTCGTGGGACAGTACCTTGCAGCTAAGACAAATTGGTGCACGATGGGGAGAGGACTGACATTGAAAGAATGGGTGGTTCGGTTGACGTCGCTTAACGCATGATAGCTGTGTTCTCTGCTCCTACCTCCCTACCCAACACCACTACCCCCACTACCACCACCACCACCACCACCACCGAAGTTGTCTGCTGGTTTTAAGCTGACAACCATGGAAGAAAAGCTGTCCAGCAATGGTTTATTATCCACTCCAGATGCGCCAAGATGATGGCGTTTTTCCTGACATTGGCCGTTTTCATAAAGCTGTCCACACAATGAATGCTTGGTAGTTTTCTGTCGGCTTGGAAGTTGACGTTGGTTAATGGTAGCCTTCCACGATCGGCATTTATAAATACTTCAGAGAACATCAAACTGAAGAGGGCTGGGAGATGAGTACCCAAACCTGATTCTTCCCATTTGGCGCGACCGTTGTTTCCGGGGTGCATCCGTTTTCTGCGACGAGCGCCACATTGACGTCGTATAGTTGCCTGGTTTTCATCGGGAAATTAGTGCAGTTCACCTTTCGTTAATATTTTCCAGAGACCGTTTCTGCTAACAGTGTCAAATATTTTTGTGTATAGAATCTACAGTAGGTCGATCATCCAATGAACTGTTAACCGAAATTCGGGAATTTCCGCTTATAAAGGAGCAACTTACAGTTGATTTTCCACCCCATGAAATGTACACCAGAATTGTGAAATGCGTGTTTGAATAAAAAAAATACTTAACTATTGTTTTAATATGTAATATCGTTCATTCAAATCCTAAGATATTTCAGGTATTTCAGGAGGTTGGATTTTGAACGAGCTTCTTTATGATCACCTGCGGAAAGCATACCCCGTAAAAATGGCTACTTAAATAGTATACATTTTTGTCATTGATATTCGATGCCCTTATAAATAAACACATATTTTTTTAAAGAAAAAAGGCATAACAATGCTCTTTCTAATGCACGTTCATTAGCAAATAACTTCCTACTCTACTTGAAAAAAACCTTTTAAATTGCAGAATACTTTTTTGCATTCAAGGTCCCCTGACTACATGCTGTATAGCTTCTGTTTAAGGAAAATCTAAATTTTATGCATGCTGTGAGTAAGGGGTCAGAAAGTGCTCACAAAATTTTGCAACGTTAGTGGATCGTGTTGTACAATTTATAGGTAACATTATAGGTAAACCATTGGATACAATGTATTATGAATGAACAGTTTACAGTCTTATAAATCTCATAATTAGATACTTTTTAAAACCTAACGATAACTTTTAAAGATATAAAATTTGAGGAAGGCATATTTTGTTTGTGTATATTTTCTATAAAATATAGTTGAAAGTATAAGGACATCAAAAAATCAAGGAAAAAATGCATACTACATAAGTAGCCATTTTTAATAGGGTATGCTTTCTGCAAGTGCTCAGAAAGAAACTCACTCAAAAGCCAGTACCCGGCCGTGCCTGACAGATCTTGGGATTCGGTTGAAAGAAAATGAATATTACAACCATACTTCAGTAATTTATTCGATTCAAACACACATTTCAGCATTTCGGTGGATATTGAATGAAATAGGAAATATACTCTAGGTGAAGTTGTAATATTGACTACCATAAAGCATAACCCCACATTATTTCAGTCACACCAGGATTCCGACTTTTTAATCAGCTTTGTTCCGAACATCTGCATAAACCGCACTAGGTAGCCGAGGCGGTCCTAAAACGGTTAAGGTCGCTAGTCTTCCAGCCACACAGATGGAAATTCTGGGCTCGGTATGTTGATGATACCCTCGTCGTCATCGAACGGCATTGGGTGTGCACGTTCACAGAATGTCTCAACGTGAATTGCCGAACGCGGGGCAGCATTACGCAGAAATTACATCAATTCTCAAGGCGTGACTCATTCGACGAGGCCGGGCCACACATTCAAGTTCAATGAGGCCGAAATTCTCGCCAGAGGTGACAATCGTGTGCACCGCGAGTTGCTCAAGTCATGGTTTATGGACACTCAGTCTAGTAAGAAGGCGATGACCTCCCCAAACCATATTCGGTGCTGAGCCTTAGTTTGGCCAAAGCAATTAGCTAGTCGGGGAGTGCGCAGGTGAAAGCAATTTTCCAACGCCAATGCCAGGGAGCTAGGTGGCCAAGCCATCATCACGCCAACCACCCGGATGCGTGATAAAAGTTAAGCAGATAACAACCCGCATGCCGCCCAAGACGGATGATGCAAGTTCAGCAGGTAATGAATCGCAGGCCGGAAATAAAGCAATTAGCGTACCGGAGGGCAACCATCCTCGGTAAAAGCAGGAGCCGCTGATTGACATAGGTATGCAGTTTCTGATGATAGGTTCGAACGTGAATCCAAAGCGTCAGACAAACAAAGCTGTGGTCCTAAGTATCGCGTCTACTTCTTCTCAGTTACTTCCTGGGACTCACATTTTTGCTTCTATTGGGTTCAAAATTATTCGGTAATTGCACACTTTTTTATACCTAATGACACCCTTTTGTCATGTATGAAATTTGAAGAAGACGTAATTTGCTACCAACAACGGACAAGAAAGAATATTTAATTGCATGTTTCCTATAAATATATTTGAATATATGAAGACGTTGAAAATACATGTGCGAGAAATCATATTACTTATTTAGTCAATTTTTTAAAAAAAGTATACTTTTTGCAAGTGACATGAAAGAAGCTCGTTCGAAAGCTGGCATCCTGAAATGATTGAAATATCTTGGCATTATGCTGCACGAAGATTATTCCTACAACCATACTCGAGTAATTCT
Organism: Schistocephalus solidus; assembly: GCA_017591395.1. NCBI lineage: Eukaryota > Metazoa > Platyhelminthes > Cestoda > Diphyllobothriidea > Diphyllobothriidae > Schistocephalus > Schistocephalus solidus. The sequence continues at coordinate 137,493 of WEDG01000118.1, forward strand.
TTTCGAAACAAAAACATATTTAAGAATGCCGGTTAACATTTCATGAGATAGCACATACAATATATAACTGAATGACAAAAGACAAGGCGTGTGTTAGGGTCGAACCCGCGCAGCTAGACGATGCCACCGGCAGCCAGCATTGTTGACTGACCTCGTTTTCAAGGTCCACTATCTCAAGGTCATTTAACTTCACTCTTAGCGCTTCCAGACGCACTGAGCTGCACACACTTGACCGACCGCCATCCGCACACACGCGCGTCCAGCTATTCGCGGCTGCCCAAGCGCCATATTAACACGCCACTCCTCTGCCGATGCAACATGGGCCACTAGACACGACACTCCCTGAGGCATGCAGCACACACCAAAAGGACAGCACTTAAACTTGCTCCATCATCTTAGATAATTATGGTTGTTGTAGTGACTTTTTGTCAAAATCAGTTTTTCTGGAGAAAACTAAATGACATTCCGAGGGACTTTCTACTTACCGGAATTCGTACTGAAGCTCGAAAGGCGTATTACGTGAAGTATCTGCATGATTTTGGTTGCTGACTCAGTATGACTCCATTCGAGGCAAGCTATCGTAAAGCCAAGGCTTTAGCCTCATAATAACGCAGTAAGTCCCGGGAACAAGTTCACTTACCCTGCCCTAATCAAGAAAATTAGCAACTTTATATGCAGCACTCGAGGGCCCAACTGTGGCGAGTGCAGATAAGGCTTCATTCACGAGACCACCTATATGAGTTGGCAAGATTAACCACCCAAAAGTAGGGAAGAGTACTTCTGAAAATAGCAACAACCACAGCAAACGTTCTTCATTTTAGCAGATTTTCTACCATGCAATTCGATGTGGCAGGGCATGCCTACACAGCTGCGGACGTCAGTGATCACATGCATCCCCATTGATCTGGTCACGTGCCTGAACAGCTGCTCATAACCAAGATCCCCTAGTGACCCTCTCCGTGCTGTCTGGGTCACGGCCCCCTGTTACGGCGACGTATTCCACAGTTTGGTCGTCGCCCAAGGCGGAAATGGCACGTGTCGACGCACGCCGAAATAGGCCAAGCCGGCTGAGAAAAATGCGCAGGCAACCAGGTATGAGCCGCTGCACCGAGCACGCGTCAATTCCCCAGGCAAGCGTGCGGCCCAAATTCGAGAAGTTTCCGCCAGGGGTTTTCCAGCAGGAGAAGCAACCAATCAATGCGAGCCACGTTGCAGGCCAGAAAGTTCCAGAACGCTCTCCGTCACGATTGGTCGGAATGTTCGAGAACCCCGAGAACTCAATAACTAGACGAGGGTTGATGAGCTTGAGGTCTGCTCTTTTCTGTCGGCCCAGAATAAAGTGTTTTGTTCCAGAAACCGGCTTTGCCTTCTCTTCTATCACACCCGTCGGGATATAACAGCTCCAGGTCTGGGAAGAAGTAAAATGACCCACATACGAACACCACCCCGTGTGCCAGTCTAACTTATAAGTCAAAATTTAGTTTTCAGCCTGAAATTTCAGCAAAAAACGCCCGAACGCATGCGTTAGGCAGGTTGTGCTCAGGGCACTACAATCATCAGGCCTAATTCAAGATTTTCATGTCGTCAGCAAACATTGCTGCTTCACTGTCCAGATCCCTGACACAATCGTCCACGTATACGAGGAACAGTATTGGCCCTAGTACCGAACCCTGAGGACCGCCACTCTCGACTGCAGCAGAACTTGACCTCGCTTGGCCGATGCACACAACCTGGCGCCGACCCATGAGGAAGTTGTCGATCCATTTGAGGAGATTACCTCTGATTCCAATTCTTTCTAGCTTGTTTAACAGTCTCTGATGCGGCACAATGTCGAAGGACTTTGAAAGTAAATGAAGGCAATGTGAACCGCGTATCTATTTTCAAGTGCTTGGGTCTACCTCTGGAGCGATTGCAGTAATAGAGGCTATAGATATAGGCATGTGGGATCAGGTAGTTAATTTTCACACCCGGGGATCAAACATACTTGATCTTATTTTCTGTAGAGGGTGTCAGCCATTGTCAGTGTCACCTTTAGATCCACTTGGGAGTTCTGACCATGCTATAGTTCTTTCTACACTAGAACTAGAGGCTAATGAAACGTTTTCCAAAAAAAGATTTTTTCCGTGATTTCAGATCAGCAAATATGGGGGAATAGCTAACACATCTAAATTCCCACGATTGGACAAACTTCATTGTATGTTCGGATGTGAATGTTTGTACTGGTACTTTGTACAAAGTACTAGGTCCACTCATTTGTCGTTTTGTTCCCCGTAAGAAAATAATTAATTTCAAGGATGAAGTCTACCTCCCTTTATCATTCCGTCGTAGACTGCGTAGACTCTCCCGATGAAATATCATTTATGTAAAGTAAGATCAACAAAGGACCTAATACAGTACCTTGAGGGACACCACTCACAATCGGGGTAAAACTTTAGGATGAGGACCCCACTAAAACTTTTAGTTTTCGATCAGATAGGTATGATCTCATAAATTCAGTAAGAGGACAACGAAATCCGATAGCCTGTAGTTTAGCTAGAAGTCGTCTATGGGGCACTTTATCCAAAGCCTCACTAAGATCAAAAAAGATAACTGCTACAGATAGATGATAATTAAGAAGAGAGGTCAGTAGATTTAGAAAAAAAAACATGTGGCAGATTTCACAAGAGCGGTCTGGTAAAAAGCCATGTTGGGAGGAGGTGAGAATTTGATTACTTATGCACAAAAATCCGAAATTTGTTTTGCAATCAGTTTTTCAAAGAGTTAAGCAATAGAGGGCGTTTTATGAACAACGCGATAGTTATTAATGTCAGAGTGGGAACCAGATTTATAAGCTGTCCTAATAGCATGTCTATGTCCGCCGTATATCACCCGGATATCGACATGGCGAGATACATATATTGACCATATATCGAATTTTTCCTCTATAGGACTAATATCAACATGTCGAGATTTGTCGACATAGGTGAAAAAAGTTTCGTTACTTCGTACGCTACCCCCCCATTGAAAACGAATATATACGGTACGTCTATTATTATTTCTTTACTGCATCCGCCTACTACGTAACCATAATTTCCCATCCTATGTAGCTCGCCTATACGCGTCTATTGTCGCATTTAACCATTCCCTGAAAGATCTAAGGAAAATGTACAAAAACAGTGCATAGTCCTCGCTATATGTACAATGCGGGTCGGTTGGATGTGTTCAATCACTGGGTAGGAGGTTTGTCATCGCGACGAATAGGAGTGCAGGTGGCAAATTCAGGGTGGCCTTCTATAAATAGATAGTGTGGTAAAGGGAATTCTGATGGGTGTCTTTACACCCTCTTGCTGGCGGCGTCGAGCGATCGTTTAAGGCGCCTTATAAATACCGCTTCCAAATCATAAAGGTTTATGCGGCCGCCACCATTCCACCTGACGTACAGCTCTACATAGTTTGAAATTCAAAAGAGATTTTATAACCCGCCTGTAATAACTTCATACACCTTTGATCCGGCTAATGCTTCCTTTCCTTTTCGTCCTTGAGAATTAAGTTCGAAGGCGATGGCAGCGACGAATATCGCATAAAATATGCTCTTTTCAAAATCGTCACAATTTCTGCCACCAAGGCAGAGTAAATAGGGTTCCTAGTTCAAAGTGTAATTAAATGACGGGTACTAACCAGTTCCTTGCGGAAAGATAGGTCCGATAGCCGTGCATTTAATCGTCTGAAACCAGCGCGGCTAGCAATTGGCTGCGCAACTGGATTTTCCGGCATGTCAACACCGTGCTGAATGGGAGCTGTACATGCACCGGGTTGAGTCGGCTCCAGCGTTCGTAGCTTGGATAATATGTGACGTTGTGTGCCCAGCAAATGTAGCTGCCGCTTCGCAAAAATGTTGAGTCTTCGAAGTTTTCCTGAGTTAAACTCCATTTGCGAATATTGTTGTGAAGAGCCTAAGGCAATGAAAATTAATAAAAAAATAACAGTCTTACCTGCTTGCTCTGGACGCCTACTAGTGGGCGAAGTGTCCATAGACGCACCAGATACGGCATTGGTTCCCTCTTCCTATTTATACTTATATGTACAATAGGCAAGCTACTGGTGATAGGGGAGGTGTCTCGTCCAATAAGAAAGCGTCCTCCTCCCTGCAACGACGTGGTCTCTTTGATTGTCGTTGTGAAATCATGATCAAAATCTAAAACCGCACAGTAATGCATAAGTTCAGGGAGGGTAATCCTTTATCTATTGCCACTCTGACCATTCAGAGCAAGTGAACCTCTAACTAGGTGGGCTGTGCGGTTGCAGGGTTCCCGTGCAATGTTCCCACCAGGGGATGAGGTCACCGCGTAGTTGCCTGTAAGTTAGAGGAAACAAATCAAGTTCAACCAGTCTGGCTTCGTAAGGCAGATGACTAAGATTCTTGACCATCTTTGTAGCCCTCGCCTGCACTCGTTCCAGCTGTAGATAATCCTTCTTAAACCACGGACGGCAGGCCTGGACGGCATATTCCAAGTGAGATCGAACAAATACCCCGTAGGTTTTTCGGAAGAGTTCCTTATCAATCTGCACAAATCCACGTCTGAGCGCAAATAAGACCTGTGTAGCGCGTTTAGCTGCCTTTAAACACTGTGAAGATGGTTTAAGTGAGGAGTTTATTAGAACATCAAGGTCCTTCTGTTCCTCAACAATTGAAAGGGGTAGCCCATTGAGAATGTATTGGTAGAAATCATCATCCTCACGGGTCCTTCTGGTACGCAGTCTTAGGACCACACACTTCCCAACGTTAAAATTTAAGAGCCAATGAGCAGACTAGCTGCTAAGACGGTTGAGATCCTCTTGAAGTGCGTGCCTATCGAAATCAGATCTGATGACCCTCCACAATTTAACATCCCCTGCAACATAATGGCACTGCAATCTAGGTCATCGACACAGTCGTTGATGTACACTAAGAAGAGTAACGGCCCTAATACCAAGCCTTGGGGTACACCGCTTAGAACCATAGTAGGTGTTGACTTCGATGTATCGACGCACACAGTTTGCAATCTACCTGTCAGAAAGTCTGCGATCCATGTCAGCAGCATTCCACTTATGCCAATTTCAAATAATTTTTAGATGAGACGTTTGTGTGGGACACTGTCAAACGCCTTCTTGAAATCAGTGTATATGACGTCAACCCTACCATTTTCGTCCAGTGCACGAGTCCACTGCTCTGTTGAGAGTAATAAACTAGAAAGATAGGAGCGATTCTGTCTGAAGCCATGCTGGAGATCTGAGAGTAATTGGTTTTTCTCAAGGAACTTCATGGTTGCCTTCTTGATTATTGATTCCATTATTTTACAGCAAATGGAGGTTAGGCTGACAGGCCGATAATTGTTGACATTAGATCGAGCAGCACTCTTGTATATGGGGTATATATTTGCTGCCTTCCATTCGGATGGCAGTTTTCCTGATTCAAATGACGAATTAAATATATGCGCTAGTGGTTTGCATAGTTCGCTGGCCAGTTCTTTCAAGAACTTGGCCAGTATATCGTCCGGACCAGATGACTTCGCTTCTTTCAGATTTCGCAGTTCTCGTTCCACGAGAAGTTCCTGGAAGAGTATATATTCAAGCACTGGACCGGCGTCTATAACAGCACTGTTGACGTGGTCAAGCTGAAGTTCCGGTTCTCTAGTGAAAACCGAGGCAAAAATCCGAACTAAGTACTCGGCCTTGTCGCAATTTTCAACGACTTCAACACCATTCCCATCCATGAGTACTGCTACTGGGTCCTTGTTTTTTAGTCGACTATTGATATAATCGAATAAAATTTTTGGTTTATATCCAGCCTGCTGAATAATTCTTGATTCATAGTTCTTCCTTGCATGACGAATCATTTTTTTACAGCGTTTCTTTGAGATGCTCTGCTGACCCTGTTACCCTGAATACCTTCCATTTTTTGTTCTTCTTCTTTAACTGCCTGTTAAGTTCTCTTGTTAACCAGGTGGGGCGACTATTCTTTTTTTGCACCTTCACTGGACAAAAGCGTTCAATCAGATCGAGTGAGACTGTCTTAAATGATCGCCAGTAATCCTCCGGATTCCCTTTAAGCAAACAATCCCATCACATAGACATCAGTTCTTTCCTCATCACGTTAAAATCAGCCTTCCATATATTTCGCTTGCATTCCGTTCAATTCTGGCGCTGAGAATAAAGTGAGTAATACCACATCAGCGTACTATGGTCAATCTTACCGAGGGGTGCAATAGAATACACTTCATCAATGCTAGAGAAGTCCTTCGTAAATACTAGGTCCAGGCAATTTGCTCTCTGGTTCTCCCCTAAATCTCGTTGGTATGTTAACCTTCTGGACCAGAGGTTGGTCGAGAATAAGATCCATTAGCTTGTGGCCGAAGGAAGTTGGTGCACCATCAACTGTCAGATTTACCCAGTCTACTATAGGTGCATTGAAATCTCCAGCAATAAGCACCTCCTGGTGACTTGCTACTTCCTTGAGCAAATGGAGGAGGGACTCATCAGCTGCACTTGAAATGTTCGGTATTCTGTAGATCGTCAAGAATTGTAGGTTCTGTGACCAATCCTTTTTAATCTTTATCCAGAGAAATTCATATTCACGCAAGATGGAGTGTGCTCGCTCGACTGCTGAGATTCCTGTCCTAACATATACGGCCACTCCTCCTCCCTTTCTATTTCCTCGGTCTTTTCGAAAAAGTTGGTATCCATCTATCGAAACCTCGCTATCTACGATTTCGGCTTTGAGCCACGTTTCCGTAATGGCAACGACATCGGGGGTTCGGTCTGATACTAATGCTTTGAGTTCATCTACTTTCGATAGGAGACTCTGAGCATTGGTATACAAACATCTCAATGTAGACTAGGTAACTCCTCCATATATACTTCTGCGCATTTCGCGCGATTGAATACTAGAGTCTGTCATTGTTTTCCGAGATGAACTGGTGTCCATCCAGCCGACGCTGAGTTCTGAAGAGTGGTCGTCATCCGAGTTCTGGAGCGCCTTCTTTTTATTATTAGAGCTCTGTACAATTGGATACATCGTATTAAGTGTCCTTCGTCTCGGCGAGAACCCACCTTGATTATGTACGGGGTCTGCCATAAGAAAGACATCTTTATCACTTTTATTTCGCCGTCCTTTATTTGGAGCCATTTTCCCCCCCCTACTCGGTCCTCCTCTTCAATTTTGCTCTCAGCATCCTCATTTTGTACCTTTCCTTGGCTGTACCTTTCCGGCTAAAAAAACACATCCCTGTGTGAGCTACGGAGAGACGTTCTCCGTTTTAGGAGGCGTGAAGTCTGAACATCATTTTCAAGAATGATTTTTAAATAGGTTTATTAAATAGGTTTATTGATTTGGCACTGCTTGGCGCCGTCAAATCCTTAGAACACAGGAAAAAACCTAAAACAAACTCCTCTTTTCATCAAACACTTAAGCTTTGGTTTGTTTGTTTGCTTAAATAGCAGTGTTGAAATGACGAGTTTGTTTTAAGTAAAAAAACATGTTTTCCAAGGTTTAGAAATAGCAAAAATGAAGTAAAAACAGCTATACAGAATGAAGATGAATGTATCAGGGAAATAATGTTTAGAGTCAAGACTAGTCTGTTATTGACGTTCGAGGGTATTCATTTGACGGAGGTAGAAACGTCTGCGGTCGATTCGAAGGGATAGGTACTTCCAATCAGATGCGAGCGCAGTCGATTCCGGTGTGGGGTCTGCCGAATAATTATACTTAGTTGACTGATTGCTAAAAAGGTGAAAATAGATTAGGAGCAAGAAGAGTTCAACGGTAAGAAACTTTCAATGCAGTCATACAGTCTTCATATTTGTATTATATATCATAGTGTTGATTATGTTTGATCTAGCTGTATGAAACAGCTAGTACCCTAATAGCAATGAAATACTATTCGAGGCTCGAACGGTCGTACGTTAATCGCATCTGGAATTTGATTGGTTGCTAGTGAACCTCGATGACGCGTCGCTAAGGGCGCAAGAGAATGCGCGCAGTGTTATTGGCAAATCGATCGGGCACTGAGCTGTCAATCCCGCGCGCGCCGTGCCATGCCACTTCCTGCGCTGTCGTGCGGCGACGCGGTCGCTTAACTGCCTGCACCCCTGTTCTGTCTATACTGACCGTTTTTGCTTTTTTTGCAGAATGTTTAGAGCAGTATCCACGAAAACACTTAGGAGACGTGCCCAGAAAGGTTTTCTGGATGATTTACGTGAAATTGCCGAGAATATGAGGGAAATGTATCCGTCCGACTCATCTTAATCGTCGTGCATCTGACCTCTTACTCTAGTTCGTCATATGATGACTAAGAGATTTCCTCTGTTGATGAGGATGCAAGTTTGACATCTGACACTGCACCAAACAACTCTTCAAGCACACCTACAATTGAAGAGGAACCTACGTTTCAAGAGGCTATGATTTCTTGGGCAATACGCTCGCGTATGCCATTGATTCGCCAGAGCAGTCTTCTGAAGATTAGTAGACGGCTGACCTCTGACCTTCCCGCAGACGCACGAACGCTGTTGGCTTGGAAAAGGGATGTTTCAACGGTGACGGCAATGGGCAGTGGTGAGTACGATCATTTAGTACTTGTGAAACAGTTAACTGAGCAGTTTTGAGGCGTCTAATAGGCAATATTGTTGTAACTTATTTAGCTTTTGATGGGCTCCCTATACATAAGAAAACTAAGTGCGGGTTTTGGCCTATCCTAGGTAGAATTATGGAGCCCATTGTTTGTGAACTATTTTTGCATTTATCATCTCTTTTTTTCCTATTGGGTTGTAGCTCATTATGTCTAAAGATAGATTTCATACTGGGCCCTATAGATTCCAACGTTTCGTTTCGAACATTCCGTTCCTCTCGTTGTCATAGGTATGCAGAACAATTACCACCGTTACCATTTTTTAGGACAATTAATCTGGTAGCGGCGGTTTTAGCATAACTATGCCTATTTTCCAGTCTCCTTCACATGCGGGTAAGCCATTACCTTCCATAGATAATCTTCCTAGACGGGATTCGGCGCAAACGAAAGAGGCCACGTGGTAATAAAACAAGAAAACCCAGCCAATCAGCCATTAAAGCAAGTCTTAGATGGATAACGCAAAGCCAAATGCAAGAAATAAGGCTTTTGCAAGCTTAGAAAGTGGAGGTGGCGGCCACACGGCATCGCCCTTGACGAAGTAGATGCCCTGACCAAAGCCGTCACAGAGAGGGCATATAGACAGCAATTGGTAGGTTTTCTGGACATTAATTACCGTCTTACTAGGTTACACATTTGGCCTCCCTTGGCGGCGATAGTGTCAGCAATTTTGCTGATCGCGTTTTCACATCGCTCTTCGCCGATGAGGTGACCTACCGGCTAACTTTCTACGATCGCCACTAGGACAAATAGGCCTTTTTTCTCTCCCCTTTATACGGAATTCTTTTGGGTAAGAAATTTCTCATTATTAACTAATTCATGTGCACCGCAGACGTGTTCAATCTGTGGAATATTCCGTAAAAGGCAGACAAACTGCAGCTAGAACGAGCTTTCAAAAATGCCTTTAAAAAGGCTTACGACTGACTGCACAAAAGGCAGCCCTGGGGCACTGTGCTGACGGTAAATAGATTTTAATTATCAACGTTGTATACAAACATTTACTACATAAAAACATGCGCATTGTTTACTCACCATCACTAATTTTATTGTCTTTTCATTACAGTGTGGATACCTCATGAAACGGCTGAGGGATTGCCGGGTCCATCAACACAGGACTACTGATAAGGAGAAATTTATAAGATTTATTTTTGTACACTTACGCTTTGCATATTTTTAAACAAAATATATTTTAATTGCTCACTCAGTCTTCCGCGAGTCAACTTATCATTAATAACTATTCGATTAGAATGTAATGGGGATCGTTTTTTAACCGTTTAGCTAGTATGGGCGTCAACCAAAGGAGAAAGGGGTTCCGCTGTGTGGTTGAAAAACGAGATACGAATTTTCGGATCCGATTCGCGTCCGAATTCGTAGTCATGGTCAGATCCGATTCGCGTCCGAAATTTCGTACCCTCGGATCCGATTCGCGTCCGAATTGTTATAAGGGATAAAGCTATATCAAAACCTAGACGTGCAGCTCATTGCGCATTCGAATAACATAGAGCATAAATGATGTTAAAAACGGAAAAAACATACTACTAACAGACAGAGATAAAAAATAATAAGTTTTGCAAGTTAGTTTTAAAGCAAATTGTTTACTTATCATAAAATTATACATAAAAATAAAGACGCTATCCAAAAACATTTTAAAATGTAAAGTTATCATAATTTTTTTAAAATAGTTTTAACAATAGAAAAAAAGCTGCTTTTAGATAATGGATATATAAATCATTAAATTGAGAGCCCTTGTGCATAGCCAGAGGATAGATATTTATGAGTCTTGTAGGTCACTAACCACCACTTATAGCTTGCCCATAACCAGAGGGTGTACCACATAACCGGTCGTCGTAGGTGGTTTATAAAAGGACATGAAATAACTAATCGTGGGAGATTCTGGCCTGAGTATCCGGTTCTAGTGAAATGGCTATCACCGCACGCAAAGTACGTTTAGCTTTTCAGCTTGACTTCTAGGTGCAGATAAGGCAGCTCATCGGGAGAACTCAGGATTGAAGAAGCTATCGCCAACAGTAACTGCCGCGTCAGAGCCCTTTCGGCCCGAATTCTGTTGAAGAACTGAGTTGAAAAATGCCCTATCTTATTCAAAAATAGATGTGTGCTATTGTTTAACATATATTGTTTGATTTTTATTTTAAATTCTCGTATGGTTCGACTATTTCTAATAGAATTTGGCAGGGCATTCCATATTGTCGCGTATCTTTTGGAATAGAAGTTGGATCGTTGGGCCTTTTTGAATTTCGGAATTTTTATAATATTTTCTGAATTTCTAGTGTCTCGGGGACCGTTTTGATTTATTAGTATATTCATTCTGAGACTATCTTGGTCGTGTGTGATTTTGGATTAATCCAAGAGAGGTAAAACGTACATTTTATATAGTCTTGTCTTTAGGGCAGGTGAGGAGAAATTTTTACAAATGAATCCGCATAGTCTAGTGGCTTTTGGTGATATTTGTTTAACGTGGGGAGATAAATCAAGAGTATTTGTATAGCTAAGACCTAAGTCTTTTATTGATGTTGTCTCGGTTATTTCCTGATTATTGAGAAATATGGGAGGAATTTTTTGTGAACCAAAGATCAGGAGATGACATTTACTTGGAGAGAATGGCATTTGCCATAGAGTACTCCATTCGCTTAGTTTTTGAAGATCATTTTCAATCGTTCTATGAATCCCTAATAGCAATAAAAAACGATTCGAGACTCGAACGGTCGTACGTCAATCGCATCTGGAATTTGATTGGTTGCTAATGAATCCCGATGATGCGTCGCTAAGGGCGCCAGAGAATGCGCGCAGTGGTATTGGAAAATCGATCGGGCACTGAGCTGTCAATCCCGCGCGCGCCGTGCCACGCCGTGCCACGCCATTTCCTGCGCTGTCGTGCTGCGACGCGGTCGCTTAACTGCCTGCACCCCTGTTCTGTCTATACTGACCATTTTTTTGCTTTTTTTTGCAGAATTTTTAGAGCAGTCTCTGAGAGAACACTTAATAGACGTGCTCAGAAAGGGTTTCTGGCTGATTAACGTGAAATTGCCGAGAATATGAGGGAAATGTATTCGTCCGACTCATCTTCATCGTCATGGCAACTGACCTCTTCCTCTAGTTCCTCATATGATGACTCGGACACTGAGATTTCCTCTGTTGATGAGGAGACAAGTTGGACGTTAGATAGATCTGACGTGACCGCAAAAGAATCTCCAAGCACACCTACAATTGAAGAGAAACCTACAGTACGAGAGGCTCTGAGTTCATGGGCAAGACGCTCGCGTATACCACTGATTCATCTGAGCAGTCTTCTGAAGATAATCAGACGGCTGACCTCGGACCTTCCTGCAGACGCACGAACGCTGTTGGGTGGTGTAAGTGATGTATCGATGGTAACGGCAATGGGCAGTGGTGAGTACGTTCATTTAGGACTTGTAAACCAGTTAACTGAGCAGTTTAAAGACCCTACCAGGCGTCTAATAGGCAATTGTGTTGTAACTTATTTAGCTATTGATGGGCTCCCCATACATAAGAAAACTAAGCGCGGGTTTTGGCCTTTCCTAGGTAGAATCATGGAGCCCTTTGTGAGTGAAATATTCGTTGTGAGAATTAACTGTGGCTATGGAAAGCCCTCAGATGTACAAACTTTCTGTATGCCGCTCGCTAAAGAATTAAAATCTTTGGCCAGATATGGTCTGCGTGTCGAACATATCGATAGGTCCCTTCGGTTTCGTTTCCCAGCTGTAATTTGCGATGCTCCAGCGAGAGCTTTTATTAAGCAAATTAAGAATGTGAACGCCTATTATGGCTGTGAGAGGTGTTGTGTTAAAGGTGATTACGTAAATAAAGTAGTATATGATAGCGTCTCAGAGAGTTTGAGGACGGATGCCGATTTCCTCTCCGTAATAGATGACTGCCATCGTATCGGCACTTCACCCTTGCTAGCATGTAAGGTGGGAATGATTACTTCCTTTCCTTTAGATCCTCTACATTTAGTTTACCTGGGTGTAATGCGACGTATACTTAACTTGTGGCTGAAAAGCCCAAGAGAAGTTCACTTCCGGTTGTCACCTGAGGCAATATCTACGGTGAATGACAGATTAAAGTCACTTAATGCCTACTTGCCACGGGATATTTTCACAGCGCGCAAGGTCTATTACTGATTACGATTCCTGGTAGGGCACTGAACGTCGTCAGTTTCTACTGTACACCGGTATAGTCGTCCTTAAAGATGTCCTTCACAAAGATATTGGAAGCACTTTTTACTATTGTTCACGGCAATACGCTGTCTTGTTCGTCCCCATTCATGCAAAGAATGGTTGCCCTACTGTAGGCAACTGTTGAAAATGTTTGTAGAAAAATACTCGTCCTTATATGGTAAGTCGGAAATGGTGTACAATGTTCACAGCATTGTTCATCTACCAGATGATGTCCAACGACATGGTCCCCTTGATAGTTTCTCGTCTTTTCCTTTTGAAAGTTATCTAGGAAAAATGAAGCGCATGCTTAGGAAACCATCACAGCCACTTCAGCAAGTTGTCCGTAGGCTAGGAGAATTGCAGGCAGAGCTGCAGCCGTTAAGTTGTCGATCAGAATGGACTTAATAGTTGGTACGACGCCATCAAATGGGTCACTTATGGTAGGCGATAAATTAGTATGTGTGCAGAATATTGTCCGCTATTCGAGTGGCAACATAGGCTTAGTGTTTGTAGAGTATGAAAATGTTGAGGATTTTTTTGATTATCCTGAGAACTCGTCATTTATTAACGTTTATAAAGCTACATTAGGAACGTACTCAAAACAAGCCCATTGCCGTCCACCGTCCGGAAATACGCATGCTTCCTCTTAAACGATCACCTGGTCTTAATCGAAATGACTGGACGATGGGACATGGAGGACTAACATCATGGAATGAGCCAAGCATGCCGCAGACATGATAAATATTTTGAAGACTGCGTTGGACGGTAACTTTCCCTCATATTCTCGTACTAGGTTTTATTTTCTCACCGTAACTCTCACCGTTCAACGGTCGCTGTCCACCAATCCTACAACCCAATAGTCCTGCAGCTATTGATTTGTGGACAGTGAAGGGAGGCAGTGAATGATTAGATAGTTTTTGCATTCCTAATCCCTATTTTTCCTGTTGGGTTGTAGCTCATTATGTCTGAAGATGGATTTCATAGTGGGCGTCCCAGAAGGACAAAAAATGTCTTATAGATTCCAACGTATTCGTTATGAACATCCCGTCCCTCTCGTCGTCATCGGTACGCAGAACAATTACCACCGTTACATTTTTAGGACAATTCATCTGGTAGCAGTGGTTCTAGCATCACTATGCCTATTGCCCAGTCTCCTTCACATGCGGGTAAGCCATTACCTTACATAGATAATCTTCCTAGACGGAAATCGGCGCAAACGAAAGAGGCGACGTGCTAATAAAACACGAAAACCCAGCCGCTCAGCCGTCAAAGAAAGTCTTCGATGGATCATGCAAAAGCCAAATGCAACAAATAAGGCTTTTACAGGCTCTGAAAGTGGAGGTGGCGGCCACACGGCATCGCATAGATGAGCATATTGGTAGCTGCAGCACACATGCACCCCAGCCTGGAGCAAAGGGTCCGATTGTACACCAAATGTCGACCCTGGACGAAGTAGATGCCTTTACCAAAGCCGTTGCAGATAGGGCATATAGGCAACAATTGGTAGGTTGGCTGGACATTACTTACCGTCTAACTAGGTTACCCATTTGGCCTCCCTTGGCGGCGATAGCGTCAGCAATTTTGCTGATCGCGTTTTTACATCGCTCTTCGCCGATGAGGTAACCTACCGGCTAACATTCTACGGTCGCCACCAGGACAAAAAGGCATTTTTCCTCTCACCTGAATACGGAATTATGTTGGTTAAGAAATTTCTCATTATTAACTAATTCATGTGCACCGCAGACGTCTTCAATCTCTGGAATATTCCACAAAAGGCGGACAAATTGCAGCTAGAACGAGCTTTCAAAATGCCTTTAAAAAGCATATGACCGACTGCAGAAAATGGGCTTAAAGGCAGCCCTGGGGCACTGTGCTGACGGTACGTAGATTTTAATTATCAACCTTTTATACAAACATTTACTACATAAACACATGCGCATTGTTTACTCACCATCACTAATTTTATTGTCTTTAATTACAGGGTGGATACCTTATGAAACGGCTGAGGGATTGCCGGGCCCCTCAACACAGGACAACTGATTAGGAGAAATTTATAAGATTTATTTTTGTACACTTACGCTTTGCATATTTTTAAACAAAATATATTTTACTTGCTCACCCAGTCTTCCGAGAGTCAACTTATCATTAATTACTATTCGATTAGAATGTAATAAGGATCGTTTTTAACCGTTTAGCTAGTATGGGCGTCAACCAAAGGAGAAAGGGGTTCCGCTGTGCGGTTTAAAAACGAGATACGAATTTTCGGATCCGATTCGCGTCCGAATTCGTAGTCATGGTCGGATCCGATTCGCGTCCGAAAATTCGTACCATCGGATCCGATTCGCGTCCGATTCGCGTCTGAATTGTTATTAGGGATACTGGCTACTGTATGCTGGTTATATGCATATGCAAGTTTTAAGTCGTCCGCCTATAAAAATGTTTTAGCTGACGTTGATATAGAGGATAAGTCGTGAATGTATATAAGAAATAGGAGGGGACCTAGGATAGTCCCCTGAAGTACTCCACTACTAATATGAAATGGTTCTGTGACTACGTTTCGAATTTATACTACCTGATATCGGTTTTGAAGGTAAGATTTTAGAAAGTCAAGAAGGGGAGACCCAATCCCATGACTTTTTAGCTTCACTAGAAGCCTTTGATGGGGTACTTTATCGAAAGCTTTTTTAGGTCAACGTATATCGTAGCTACCGTGTTTCCGTCATCTCTGTTACTTGAAACGAATTCAAGGAAGGTGAGATGGCAGGACTGACATGACTTTTTAGGTAAGAAAGCGTGTTGAGAGGAAGGTATGAGGTTAGCGTTTGTTAGATAGTTTAGCATTTGTTTAGAAATAATTTTTTCTAGTATTTTTGCTATTACCGCTGTTTGGTGAACACCACGATAGCTTTGTGTATCAGATCGGTTCCCGTTTTTAAAGATTGGTGTAATGCTTGAGTATTTCCATATTTCTGGATACATACTATTCGATTGGAGTAAGCAGAATAGACAAGACAGCAGTATTGGAGCATATATCATATGCTTCAGTATGCAAGGTGGGATTTTATCCGTCCCATAAGATGTGGAATTAGAAAGTTGTCTGATAGCTTTTTTGCCGGTTTCTTCGCTAAAACAGATCTCATTGAAGGTAAATGTTGTCATTTCTGTTGGGTGGGGTATCGGCTCCTCCTCAACTGAATAGTTGGCTGAGAAATACTTATTGAATAAATTTTCTATTTGGTTATCGTCCGTTATTACTTGTCCTGCGTCATCAATCATGAGTTGGGGACCTGGTTTTCGATTAGTGTTCATTTGCTTCCGAAAGATCTGGGCTGTTTTTTCGGAGGACTCTATTGCCCGGCGTTCCGCTGCTATGTTTTTTTATTTGCTTCCATTTTTTCAACTAGATCATGAATTTCCCTAATTCGTCTGAGTGTGGATAAATAACTAACTGAGGAATCACGAAGTTGTTGTTTTAATTTTTTAGTCTCTTAGAAAGGAAGTTAGGAATTTGTCACTTATATGGGGATTTTTCATCTATTAAGGTATCTCGAATTATAAAAAGGGTAGAGTATAAAAGGTTAACGGCTTCCGTCGCGGATGTCGTTAGAAGATATGAACTCCAGTCTAGTGACCTTACATATTTGTTCATAAAGTCAATGTCGAGTTTTTTTGGATTTATGTTAATGTAACTAGAATCTGATGTTACATATATGTTTAGAGGGAGCATTGTTATTATTGCCTTATGATCACTTTCAAAGGTTATGCTGTCGTAATGCGTATGTAGGGGCAAGATATCATTTGTGAGAATAATATCTAGTATGTTGTTTCCTCGGGTCAGTTTATTGATTATTTGTGTCCAGTTATGGAAGAAAATTGATGAAAGCAGTTCATCGTTCAGTTCAGTTCAGTTCAGTTCAGTGTATTTGAGAAAAATAGGCTTACGCCTTTGAAATCCCTATTTGATACAGAAAGTCGGAAGAATAATAAGCAATGTAAAAAAAGTTACAGTCAAGTGAATGCAGGCAGATTTAAGTGGTACACGGATATTGTTAAGGTAAAGTTGTCACATAATCTTCCTGGTGCAGCAACATATGTATGTCAAGCCGATGTTTAAATATATCCACAGAATGGGACATAACAATCGCCTCAGGTAGGTTATTCCACGGTTTCAAGACACGGTTGGTGAAAAATACTTCCTCACATCCAATCTTACTTGGATCACACTTAGTTTGAAAGGATGACCTCTGAGATTATTCGTAGTAGCAAGTTGTTAAAGTCATCACATAGGAGGGCGCAATCCATGCCACGCACGATACGGAAGGTTTGTATCAAGTCGCCGCGCAACTGCCTATAACTCAGAGGATAGAGCTGTAGCTTATTTAGGCGAATCTCATATGGCAGTTCACCTTGAGCTCTTACTAATTTTGTGGCTCGTCGCTGTACCCTTTCGAGCATTTTGTAGTCCTGTTGGGTCCACGGTCGCCAGGCTTGGATCGCATATTCAAGATGAGGCCTAACAAACGTACCAAAGACTTTAGAAAAGCAGTCTTCATCGAAAACTTTAAATGCCCGCTTGATAGAGTACAGCATTGAATTGGCGGATTTAGCCGCCTTGCAGCATTGCGTAGAAGGCTTCATGTTGTCTGTCATCCAAACGCCGAGATCCTTCTGTGTGTGTGTGTTTCTCGGAGTGGCATACCGTTCAAAAAGTAGGGTCGCATATCAGTGACCTGATTCCGACTTCCCAGACGTAGCAGGGCGCATTTGTTTGAGTTGAAGGACAAGAGCCATTTGCGGGACCACTCGTCCAATCGATGGAGATCTTCTTGGAAATC
Organism: Schistocephalus solidus; assembly: GCA_017591395.1. Classification (NCBI taxonomy): domain Eukaryota; kingdom Metazoa; phylum Platyhelminthes; class Cestoda; order Diphyllobothriidea; family Diphyllobothriidae; genus Schistocephalus; species Schistocephalus solidus. The sequence goes on from WEDG01000118.1 coordinate 155,163, forward strand.
GTCTCCATCGGCAGCATTGTTGATAACTTTCCAAATTTTTATATCGTCCGCAAACATAGCAAAGTCACAGTCCAATTCCTGTACACAATCATTAATATACAAGAGAAATAGGATTGGTCCGAGAACTGAACCTTGCGGAACTCCACTCTCGATGACTGTGCGCTTTGATCGCGATCCGCCTACGCAGACCACTTGGGAACGACCGATGAGAAAATTCTTGATCCACGTAAGAAGTTTGCCTCCAATACCAAACATTCTTAACTTATAAAGGAGACGCTGGTGCGGAACACTATCGAATGCCTTCTGGAAATTAATGTAGGCCACATGCACAGTGTATTTTGCATCGAGTGCTTTTGTCCAGCTTTGCATAGTATAAAGTAAGTTCGTAACACACGATCTTCCCCTACGAAAGCCGTATTGTGCAGTTGATAAGAGGTTATGGGTTTCTAAATAAATCATCAATTCCTTTTTGACAAGTTTCTCCATAACCTTGCAAAAGATTGAGGTCAGGCTGACAGGCCTGTAGTTTGTAGCAAATGCACGACTACCGCTTATGTGAAGCGGTGTAATGTGGGCTGTTTTCCAGTCGGTAGGAAGCATTCCCGTGTCAAACGATTTCTGGCACAGAAAGGATAGCAGTTTGGCCAGCTCTCGAGCAAGTTCGAGGAGTAACTTTGCTGTAATCTAGTCGGGGCCAGGGGATTTGCATGCGTTCAGACTTTTTAATTCTTCAAAGACCGCCTCTTCTTGAAAGAGCATATCCAGAATAATTGGTGCTCCCATAGTCTCGCAACTAGATGGAATAAAAACTGCTATTCGGGTGAAAAATGACTGAAAGAACTGTGAAAGTGTTCAGCTTTGTTTTGAATTTCTGTAATCTCGAAACCATCATCGTTTCTCATTACAGGAATTGGGTTCCTGTTTCGTGTGCTTTTTCTTACATAGCTGTAGAGCAATTTGGGATTTTGTACTGCTCGCTGGAGCAAATCCCTCTCGATATCCCGTCGGCTGTTGAAGATTAAGCTTTTAACCTTGTTCCTTTGCGTTTTGTATGTTTGCAAGGCTAAATTTTCATTGGATCGGCAAAATTTCTTCCAAAGCCTTCCTTTCCTGTTAATTTCTCGTTTCAGTTCCCTTGTTAGCCACAGTGGTCTGTTAGATATCCTAAGTTTTGATGGCGGACAGTGGCATTTTATTAGGTTCAACAACCACTCCTTAAATAAATTCCAGTCCTCAGAAACATTCCCGGAGAAGAAAAGATCCCAGTCCATTCGTGATGCCTCAGCTCTCATCTTGAAAAATTCTCCCCGCCATAGATTGGACCTGGTTTCATTCATTGCAGGTGGCACCGAATATAAACCATACTCCCATGAAAGTACTGCATGATCACTTCAACCAAGTGGAGGTAGGTAGTGAACCTCGCTTCTACTGTCAGGATCTTTAGCGAAAGACGAGATCTAAACAACTAGCCTGTTGTCCTCCACGCGCTCTTGTTGGAAAAAATACATGTTGTGTGAGAAGAGCTTCAAGTGTTGACTTAAGCAGACGGTGATCGAAGGACAACATTGAGCACTGCGCCAGCAGATCGTTCCATCGAATGCTGGGTGCATTAAAGTCCCCCATTAGAACAACATCAGGTCGACTACCAATCTCCTTTATGTTCTCCAACAAACAAGTATCAGCGTCAGTGTCTGTCCCCGGTGGTCTGTAGAGAGTCATGACTTCAAGGGACTGTGATCCCCGCGTCTTTATTTTCAGCCAAATACCCTCAATACCATTGTTAATCTTCTCTGTCATTTCACACACTGTGAAATTGTTTTTAACATCGTGTCTGGTGGGGGCTGATAGTTTAGCCCAGTTTATTTCAGGACGGTTTAGATCGCCTGCAATTATCTTATATTCAAATTGAATATTTGATATGGTATCTATTAGATTGGTTAGGCCAGTGTCATCATTACTAAATTCTGGAGGAGTGTACAGACATCCGATAAGTATATTTTGTGCGATAGGGATTTTACTGTGGCAAAGCATGCTTCGCCAGGGAAAGTTTCGTGTGAAACATCGAAACCACTTTGTTCAATGGTAGTTTTAAGGTATATCATACAGCCACCGCCTCGTTTATTAATGCGGTCTTGTCGATAGAAATTGTAGTTTGGGACAAATAGCGAAGCATTCGATGTTAATTCATTAACCCATGTTTCTGTTAAACAAACGTTATCGGGATTATAGGCCTCAACGAATGTCCTAAGTTGTGGTTATTTATTTACTATCGATCTCGCATTAATAAGGGCGATACTTAGGATGTCGGATAGGGAAGAGCCCAGCTGTTGTGACAAAACTGCTTTCTAAAACTGTTTTGATTTTGCGATGGGCTAATAGAAGGGAAGTGTGTAACTGTTGGAAGTTATGGTGATGTGTATGGTGAGAGATGAGTGAATGGGTAAGAGGGTGGTGGGATTTAAGTGCATGGGTTAAAGTGTATGGGTTGTGTGTAGGTGTTAGGGTGCATGGGTTGAGTGTAGAGGTTATGCCCCATATGGGGGAAAGGATTTACTGGGCGGTTATTGTAGATACCTTGGGTTATTGTCGGGAAGGTTTGCTGGCCTAGGTAACTGCTTTGGTTGCCATAAGTTGTTACTATGTTTGAACGGTTAGCATGCGTTGGTTTAGTCCTATGCCATGCATTTGGATTTGAGGGAGTTGAGGTGTTATTATAAGAGCTTATTCGTGTCTTATGAGAGTTTGGAGAATTGGAGCACTTATATTACTTGGGTTGACATTTTTGGCTTTTTGGTAGTAACGGTGTGCCCAATAAAGCTTTTTGCATAGGAATACTAACTGGGAGACAAATTGGGTTATCTTTTGAGCTTGAAGGGATTGAAAGGCACGTTATAGGATTTGTATTATTTGCTGGGTCGACATTTTCTGTTACTGGTTGTTCAGTTGGCGGATTCGTATTAACATTTATATAACTATCTAATATTGCGACATGACTGGATCCAGAATTTAAGAGGCCTAAGTGATGATAGTTCATGTGAAACATCCGCTTTCCCTAAACGGAATGCTTTGTGCACTGTAACGCATTCACCATCTCGAAGAATCGAATATGAGTATTCTCGGAAAAGACTGAGGTCATGTTCTACCCTTTCCTTTGCAATCAGAGAAGTGGACTCGGGAACAACTTTAACAACGAGATTGCGTTTTCGGTCGAAATGTATGTTTGGTGACTTTGAGTTCAGATTTGTTGATAGAGCATCAGTATCAGGAAGAATTCTACTCTGGTCGACGATGTTATTTGCGTCGGTATGAGCAACTATTCCTAAAGATAATGGCAAACCCCTTTTGGGAACTTTGCCAATTCGTCCTGCACTTGCTCCTGTATTACCAACAGAGGATTGCACTTGAGAATCTATCGGTAAGAACGAGCTTTTTCCGGAATTCAAACCCATTTTTTTGTGAAAGCTTCTTGGCCCTTTTCAACTTCGAATTCTTTGTCTTCGGAGCTTCAAATTCGATGAGCTTTTCAACTTCACACTTTTTTGTATCATTCAGCAACGATGCCGCATATGGTCGTGTTTCCAGCCCATTTCTGCTTTTGTCTAAGCTGGATGACAGTAGTTAGGTGCATGAGCTGGTTTGATCTCCATTTTGAAGGAAGGAAATGCCTACTGATTTACTGAGCTCTGTAGACGCAATGTCTTTAAGCTCTACATAAGGTATTCTTGAGGAAGGTATATTTGTATACGTTATTTCTTTGGTTTGGAGTTCTCGTTGCTACGGGTGTTTTTTTTTCGGATGAACTATGAACCTTATCTTTTCGATTGGCCATTTCTTGTTTCAAGTTACTTATCTCTTTCTCCATCAATAAGAATTTCTGCAAGAGATTTAAACACCCCATGCACTTTTCGTCCTCGTAGGTGACATTCATTAGTGTTCCCAAGCTTTTTGCCCGATTTGCAGGAGGAGAAGGAGTAACAGAATATCGGTCTTCGTCATCTTGTTTTGTTTGGATACAATTTTGTTTTCAAAATTGTCGTGAGGACATAGCGCAGTGGTTATGTGCGTCGCCACATGAAATGAACAATTCAGCATTGCCTGAATCCTCTGTAAGGAAATTTTTGTACCAGTTAAGGAAATGCGGAGTGACATTCAGACGCTTAGCCTATGACCAAACATGGAAGACTAGCAACAGATTTGGATGAATCTGGCCTCACTTAGTGCCCGAGACTCTCTATGCCTATCTCGCACGATCCTAATTTTCAATGCTAATTCAACTATTTGTGCAATCCTTAAGTGAACCGAGAAAGAGCTTTTGGACGGATAGTTAAGTTGCTTTCCTAATTTTTTAAGTCTGTTTTGGATAAAATTTAGAACAGTAGAAGAGGCTGTATTTAAATTAAAAATCTTAAGCGGGATAAAAGCTTTGATATTTTCTGTGAGGTTTGTAATAGCTCATGGAAAATGTTTGGATCGTGGGTTGAAAATATGCTATGCCAAGCTAGAGTGTTAACAAAATTATTTATTAATTCATGGTTGGTGCTAGCAAAGTCGAGGTTATTGCATTTTACCTCAGGCTTTGTTTGAAGGGAGACTTAAAAACAAAAGTGAATTAGTGCGTGAGCTCTTGTGAATAGATCACAATGGAAATTCATAAAGTGAGGGTGGACATCATTTGTAAAAATTAAATCTTAAATGCTGTCATTTCTAGTCACTGAACAAACCAGTTGGTAAATGTTTGAAAAGTTGATAATATCGACCGATTTCTGAAGTTTTGGCCAAGAGGAATTTGCCTGCCAGTCAATGTGTGGCAAATCGGGTTTCTGCAACTTATTCAAAACAATATGTTTTTGATAAGCATGGTCAAATCTTCAAAAACTATTCATCGTTGGACTAATATTTCAGTTTATAAATTAGTATATTTATGGGTAATAGGCACGTCCTTTGAAGACCCTATTAGTAAAAATATTTAACTTCAAAATTGCAGTCGAAATACACGTCATTGCAAAGTAGTGAGTACAATGTTCAAGTAGAAAGAATATTGTATTTAACAGTCGAATCTGGGAAATATTATTCCTGAAGGTTCGAGTATTACCTATGTCAAATGATAGATATCACCGTTATCTGTATGTATGTGCAAATCTTTTGTATGATGTAGCAGTTCCTTCCTGTAAGGAGTAATAGTAATTATCAAGCGAATATAAAAACAGTTTATGTTCGAAGAGAAGATCAAATTTCAGACCGATTTCAAACGACGCGGTAGAGGATCGAGCTCACAGTGAAAAAAACTGCTGATCGTCATTACGGGTAGTTTCAGGAAAAAACGGCAGATTATTGAGTGATTAAAGTTCGCAACGGGGAAGGGTTGACACAGGTGCACGGTGCAGTTATTCTTAGTTCAGTGTTATCGATCGGGTATTCTGCACCAGAAACTTGTGGGTTATCGAACGTTTGCTCGTTGTCGACTGAGGAATAAGCCGATTACAGCAGCAGAGCCAGCAATTTTGCCCTCAGCATGAAGCCTGGCACAGGATTCAGAGTCCACGAACACCATCAGAACAGAAGAGGGATTTCACCAAGTACGTTTCTTCAATTTTTGGAAGGTGTCATGAATGAAGAAAACTAGGGACAGCTCTCTTAAACAAAGTATATCTTTGCTGAATTTTGATACTTCTGTGGAGCTTATTCCATATTGCTATGGCGTTCACTAAAAAAAACTGACAGCATCTAACTGTGCGTGCTTAGGAAAGAAAAAAAGACACTCGATGACTGTTGTGCCGAGACTGGCTGCCTATTAGTAGAAAGGGGCTTAAATGTACAACAGTTTTATAGTTTAAACAGTAAAAATAGTCCCTTCGGCGATCTACGAAACCACAAGGATTCGAGGTTAATAAGCTGAGAGCGTTTTTAGTGGGATATATTTCGGTGTGCTGAATCAAAAACTCTTTTGTTAAAGAAGTTTTGGACTGATAATATCTTCTTCCGATCACTAGCGTGCAGAAGGCTAAATAGAAACGAACAATATTCTAGACTGGGTCTGACATACATTTGATGAAGGTTGGTTCTAATATTGAGGTTTTTAAAATTTCTAAGAAAAAACCCAGTAGTTTGGTGTGTTTGCGAAACAATCAGGGCGCAGTTCTCTGACAAATTAAGACCAATAGAATGTGATATGCCCATATCCTTTATAAATCCGGTCACTCATTTACAACTCCTTTATGCAGTGCAATTTTGCACCTTTGTGGGAAGTTGAATGAAATTCGTTATGATTTATTTGGCTGGATGTTTCTAATGTTGTTGCATTATTTTGCAGGAAGAATATTGAATTAGTAACCTCCTTTAATCCTTGAGCGATGTCTTACCCTGTCCTCTCTGATTTGATTTCAGAGTATGGTGTTATAGTTGCAAATGCACACTGTCAGTTCTCCCGGCTGCCTTACTGCTTAGCTTGCTAAAAATACTGGAAGGTCAGGTGCCAGACATGTCATCATGTGGGGAGACATATACTATGGCACCCGCCACGGGCACCCTTTCTGGAGAATTCGTACGGCCAGGTACGCGTATCTATGCTTTTATTTCAATTTGTAGGTGACGATATCCAGAGGCTTGCTTTACGCATTAGTTTGGCCGACATAGATGAGCAGTTTGAGAAAGTAATTCACAAATCCTTAGTCTTCATTCTGCGTTATTTGGCGAAGTTTGAAGATCACAGAAAGAAGGTTTGCGTTACATAACCTTTATAGACCTGTTCAGCTTATGGAGCTCCTAGGCGATGTGACAAGGCGTTTAAAGTGCCGGCCGGCGATTCAAATTCCTGTCCATGAGCTTTTCGTTGCTTACAATGATCCTGAGTGTTCCACCTACCTCACAAATTTCTCACACATGTACATCCGTATGGGTTATCCTCGGATGCCCCTCCTGGAGCAAATCCGTCTCCTTCCGGTCTTGTATGCTTCGCTTACTGATAACAAGCCCATTGTTCAACGTGACGTGTAGGTTCCCCTTCCCACCATAATCAATTGTGTTTTAGTCTTTTGCATCTCACACTGCCCGTTATCGGCCATGTCACCGTAGATAACTGTAGTCGACGTGAAATGGAGCTGCACGAATTGCCTGTTCAAAGAAGGTTTATCAGCGAGTTCTATTCGCTTGTCCTCCTATTGCCCTACAGGTATGTTTCGCCAAATGTAAATCTGTTTTTAGATTCCATTGATTTGTTTATTTTTCGTATTTAAATTTCGAGCCGCGCAACATCTGATCTCTAACTCCGTCGTCATCTACTCTGAACGATCTACACCTGTTCAATTTATTCACTCGCACATTAGCGCCCAAATACTTTGAGGTTATCACACACACGGACGAATAAAGCGCCTGCAGTTATTTTTAGTTGATGTGAGTATTGAACAGGGTCAGTAAGCATCATGCCGATCACGCAAATGTAGCGGTCATTAGAAGAAATAGCAGGAATTTTCGAAACGTAATATTCTAGTAAGAAACATATAAATGCGTACATGGATGCGATCGAAAATAAGGGGGGGGGACATTTTACCTCTAGATATGTGCTATCTGGAGTGGGGGGAGTTCTATCGGATCCGTTGGATAACCGGTGGGGAGTGCAGCGCTGTGGGCAACTGCTGGGTCGGGACGATGAGAGGCTGACATTGAGTGGGAGACAATGATACAATATGCTTTGACGATAACTGCGTGGATGGGGTCAACGTTTGATAATGAAAGGGGCCACTGGCCTCTTCACCGACAATCGAGCACTCCGACCCCATCTTGGGCTCGATCCAAAAGTCAGTCTTCATTCCACTTAAACACCATTTTCAGTTTCGTGGTGCTTTATATTACCCAACCTGTTTTGCATACACAAACTTATGGTAGCCTGATTGCAGAACGGCATGAGATTTCATTGGCTCTTATAAGAATACAAGACCGGTACATAAAATTTCGTTCCGCGCGTTTCAGCAGTCGTGAACTATAGTTTGACCTACGTTGAACCGCATAATTTTAGTTCCAAGTGCCTGGTTTCTATACCGACCAGAAAATCGTACCGCATTCATTGATATAGCAGTTGGCGAAGGTAAGAAACGCATGTTTTTGACACAAATTTGTGCCACTAAGTGTCTAGGTTTTGCATGTGCAGCAGTTATGGGTCTTCATTTTTTACTGGCTTATTAGTGATGTTCAGCTGCTTAAGCCATATAAACTGAGAACGTGCCCACATCAACCCAATAAGCATTTGCGTGGATAGACAAATATAGCCGTATGCCGCCTCTTTTCTCGTCGTCAGCCAGGTCACCAATAGATCGCATATATGTTACTCAAGGCGTACGCAAAGCATTCTCGATATCTACCTTTAACGGAGGACTATTATGACTAATGCAGCCACATCTCACAGGGAAGCTTCTCAGCCTGCAGTACCGTAGATGGCCATACTTTCTGTTAAGATATAACAGTACCGTCATAATAATCACGACTTAGAACTCTTTTTTTGGAATAGCGTGACGTTAGATTATGCCGCCAGGTTTTACTGTCTCAGGAACACGGTTCCATCCCGGCTTCCAAGTCATCGAGCACTAGCTCAGGCTGCTGTACCGAAGGTGCGTGAACGTTTTCGTTCAGCACTACCAGTGATACTAGTGATTGTTTATTTTATTGCAGTTAGGTAATTATGTCAGTGGGACTGTAAAATCTACTTGCTTATTTATACTATGTCTCCCCTTACTTTTATCTGATCTCTTGCGTTTTATTTAACTAGATTTGAAAGGCTCATACGCTTTGACAGCAATGACGCGACTATACCCGATGGCTTTAACGCCTATGACTACAGTAGGGTGGCGCATGACCGATTTTCAATGATTCACTCGGCCGAAGATTTGGAAAAGGTATAACATGTTAACTTCCTTCGATTCACCGTTTTCATTATTAATTCGTTATCATTTTACTCATAATTTACTGTTCTCATCTCAAAACCTAAAACCACTTCGTATCTCTGTTTGTAGTTCAAAGTGGCTGTAGTTAACTTCTTCAGTCGTGGTTTCTTTCCCGCTGACGAGAGCATTCTACCTCTTCTCTTCGCCAACGCAGATACCCGCCATTCTGTCGTGTCTGCCTCTGATAGACAGCTTCATATTCTTGATCGGTACGTATTAAAATATTTCTTTCAGACAGACTTGCCGTTTGCTACTTCTGCGGGCCCACTTTTGACCAGCATATATGACTGAAAGACATTAGAGACACTTCAGTATCTCTCCTGAGAAAATTCAGTGTTATGACGATAGTTTGACGATTATAATCTTCACTGTCTACACGTTGTTGATGTTTTGTTGTTTAGTTTCGGTTGACAATCTTTTGAAGCAGCATCAGGAGCACAGTATTCAGCTTATTGTCTGCTAAATTTACTGCAGTCAAAGCTGCCCTTCTGCAATTCCCAAGGTTCAAACGGATAAAGACTTGATATATTGGTGGGATTGGTCGTAAAATGTCACTGACTCAGATCATACAAGCAAATAAAATTTGCGTTGATATTGGTTTAACTTATGCAGCACTCCTTTTTTCCCGACGCCTGGTTTCGCTTTCATTCGCTTTCCATTCAAGTGGTCAAACACGACATGTCCTCTGATTACATTACGTTATATTGCTTAGTCACTTATTTTCCCCACCCACAGCTTAGTCGATTGGGAAGACGAAGCCCTGCTAACGCATATTTTTGATTGGTTCCTCGGACGCCGCCGTGAATTCGATCCAAAGGTTAGTTTACCTCCCAGATGGAACGCTTTTCAGCCAAAGACACTCAGTGAACTAAATCACTCAAAACCTTACTCATCTGCTTACTAACTAATCGCTTTCTTTGTGGTTTTGCGGTTTTTATTCTCTAAATTATGTCAGCACCGGTTCGTCGAGTGATCAAACAAATTTTCCATACAGTATTCATGTCGTTGGTGCCATTTATTTCAGCGCATACCTTTACCAAATAGGTAATCCATTGGTCATAAGCGTTTCCAGCATGTGCTAGATTTAAGGATGCCATATTGACTACAAAAGCTACTGCTTTTCAGAACCTTCGGTCTCCCATTTACCTTTTATGCCTGGAAAAGGACGTTTTATAGGTTACTTGACCACAGTTCTCTCAAGCCTCAGTTGCACGGATCATGTTTTCACAGGTGTAATCCAACTCGATTTCCCCTTTAGGGTCGCTCCGAGCCGCGTCGTCCTTTGAATCCTCAGGTGCGCGTGAGATTGGGTACCTTCTTGCTTCGTTCACGTCTCACTCTTGTCGGCCCACTTGCTCCTGATCTCATTGAAGCCGCTGTCCTAAGCCTACGGGCAGTCTCCTCACAGAATGAGACGGTTGCACCGGCTGTCGCCGCTGCTGCAACACCAACGGCAACCTCTGCCACAAACGCGGCATGCACAGCCGCCCCGCCGCCCCCACCTCCGCCAATCCCTAATCCATCGATGTGCACCGCTCACGCGAACAACTGTCCGTCGGCGGCCAGCGCGGCTTTAGAGCAACAGCAGCAACAACAAGCATCCGCTATCTCTGCCACAAATGCCACTGATTCGTCATCAGATCAGACAGAGTCCCCCGGAGCGACTGCTGCTAGTAACCAACAGCGCTGTGGGCAGTCCGTTGCTTCACGTATTCAGCAACGCCGGCTTGCTGAACTTGGTCTAAACTTTCTGAATCACTTTTTAGACAAGTAAGATGCTCTAGTTCTTCGGCACGTCACCACCACCACCACCATTGCTACTACTACCACCACCACCAGCACTACTACTACTACTACTACTACTACTACTACTACTACTACTACTACTACTACTACTACTACTACTACTACTACTACTACTACTACTTCACTACTACTAATACTACTACTTCTACCACTACTACTACTACTACTACTACTACTACTACTACTACTACTACTACTGCTACTACTACTACTCACTACTACTACTACTCACTGACCACTCACTACCACTACTACTCACTACTACCACCACTACCACTACTACCACTACTACCACTACTACTACTACTACTTCTCCCACCACTCACCACTACCACTACTACTACCACTCACCACTACCACCACCACTACCACTACTCATTACTCTTATTCCACTACCACCACTACTACCATTACCACTAATACCAATACTCTACCTACCACCACTACCAATACTATTACTACTAACACTACCACTCATTCACTACCACTACTCACTACCAATATTGCTACTACTACCACTACCACTACTACTACTACCACTACTACTTTTCTCTACCACTACTACTACTACTTCTGCTGCTGCTGCTACTACTACTACTACTTCTACTACTACTATTACTACTACTAATACTACTACTAATACTACTACTACTACTACTACTACTACTACTTCTACTTCTACTACTACTACTATAACCACCGCCATCAGCAGAAGCATGTAATCGCTTTAACTGTTTGTTAGAATATTTCATTTTTGTGCTTTATTCATCTAAAATTTACATATAGGGAGACACTACCCTTCCGTGTTACATCGATATAAATACTGGAGCCATGATGTTGGATAAAGGTTTTCTTGCCCATCTCGTGCACCCAGGCATGAGCTGTTTTAAAATTGCTGATCGGTTCAGCCATTACTGTCCGACTTCCTCGTTGGCCGTTTTTGTGTGTTGCCAGTCTTGCTGTTTGGTATCACAATTCTTGCTGCAAAGTCCTGGTGGTGGCGTGCACCGACATACTATGAAACAATTTTCATCTCGACCAGCCCAAACTAATCGGGCTTATAAAGCCGCAGAATGTGGCTTACCAGACGGCGAAGTAAACAAGGCTAATGAAAATCTTAACCGCATAAGTATACGTGGTTGGGAAAGCTCGACTATATTATGCTTGGGTGGTCAGTAATCTCAATCTTTTTCCAGGCATCTGATGAATCGCTTTATAATATACAAATCAGTTTTCCCCTCTCATCACCGTTGCGGCAAACTGCAGTGACTCCTACTATCCACGAAATCAAGTTCGTGTGCGTGTTCCGGTGATTACTTTCAGCTGCAAACCTACGTTGGCTTGCCAGTTGACTTTGATCTCCAGAATCACAAATTTTTTAAATGGCTTATCGAGGGAAGTCTAGTGAGATGTTCAACATTTCCTTTTTCCACTTTCAGCGCCATATCTATTCCCACTACCACCTCCATCCGCGCTCTGAGGGGACTAATCAACTTTGTGTATGAAAATACTTCCGATGATGTACGTTCCCGCCTTTTAAATTTTCCTTTTTCGGGATTTTTTCCTGTCCAGTATTTGAGTGACAGAACGTTCTAGTTATCTTGTCCGAGCCGAGCAAAAAGTTTAGAGCCTGTCCCATTGCTATAAATCCCCGTAAACAGAACTAAGTTCAGCGATAATACCCATGTAAATATTGAGGAAGTCAGGTTCGGTAAACGTGCTTTTTCGATTATTCATCCTAAGGCCCGTGCGGTTATATATGTCAGGGTAGAGCAGCGAAAGTTTAAAAGTCAACGAACAGTAGCTATGGGGAGAGGGTATGAGGGCGTTCAGATATCGAGACAGTGATAATCTAGTTTTGTCTGGGGCTTTGGGGAGGGGGAAGCAGTAGAAGCCTGGCAATGAGTTATATCTCCGTTTAAATGCTATAGCACTACAGGATATGATGCGATAACGAACATGCTGGCCTTATCTTGCCGCCAGGGAAACCCTCGGGTCTGTACAATTGCTTTACGCAAGTACGCAGTTGGGTTGGCTAACAGTATGGTCACTGCCTCTGCCGTCGCATGTGTTCGCCGACGCCGAAACTTGGAGTGTTTCGTTGGCACTTTTTATATGCCTTGGAATGCTTTTTTGACGCCTACCCGGTGAACACTGCCAACCAATGGAGTCATAATTGCGCTGGAGGGATGGACTTTTCCACGTCTTGTTTTATCCAGGCAGGATGGTGATCCTTCATATCAATGACTAGGAACACTATTCACTTGATCTGACCGCCTGGTGAAGATGATTCTCAAAGGGGTCTGTGTCTTGACTCCATCTGGCCCTAGAATTTGCTGCGTGTGGAGATCTGTGTAAGTCCCCGTAAACGAACGCGCGCGCATAATTCACTGTCGCACACCAAGATACCAAGTTCTCCTTGTGGCTTGTGATAGATGAACTATAGTATTCGAAGTCCGAAACATCGCCGTCCCGCCCTCCACGTATGTTTGTCGAACAGCTGACTTTTAAACGCCATCGAACGAGTTTATGGGTGTGGTATTTTGATGATGCATTTGTTAGCGTTACGTGGAACACCATTGGGTGCTTGACCCCATTGCCCAATTAAATCTTCTCACAGTTCGCAACCGAGGCAAAAAGTACGATCAGTTAACCCTTCTTAGACCTGATCATTTGCAGAAAAACACGTATATTACTCGAAGCACTTTGCACCACGACTGCGTATCCTTCCTATATTGACATTTACCCTGGAAATCATCCCGTTATAGACAAGGGGTTTTGCGTAAAAACCCAATAGTCATGTAAAAAGCCGCCGCATAGTACCAGATGCCAAAGTTCAGTTTCTCCAGAGGCCCTTAACAGCTGACGAATATTCCGGTAATTTTAAGGAGAAATGAAGCGGAAAAGCGGATCAACGAAAAGAGAGTGGGTCAAAGTCAACGAGTTGGCATGCCGTATCTAATACTGCTGGTGGTCACCAGATGGTTGCAAAACTTAGACATGAGCATTGAGATGGGAAAAGAGGGAGCGAGAGAGAGGGAGCGAGGCCGACACTGGAAAACCCATCGCCATCGCAAATCAGCGTACTCATCGCTATCATAATTCTGACGTGCTCTAATCTATCACGATGTGCCAAGAGGGCTACCACCTGTCAGAACAATTCGGCCCGCAAGAAAATATTTTGGAGTAACTGTAGGACTGAGGGCCGGACCGCAATAGCCTAATCTTAATGGGCTATTTATGAAATTTTCGCTCACGCGAGATCAAAGCGCTCTTATTATAACCTGCGACGCCTGGGTCGCGTGTGGGGCAAGCATAAAATGGGCTATTTTACTTTGTCAGCCAGTACGCGCGCCCACACCTCCGATCATCCTGACAATCTATTGCCATCGGAGCAGGTTGGACTTGGAAAAGAGAGAAAGAGTTTGCTAGATGTCATGCAAGTATATTCCACTGTAAACTAATTCAATCGCAATTCACAGGCGCTGCGCCCATTCCAAGGGGCACGCGGTGAATGTCGTAGCTTGCTGACACCAATCACTAGGGGTTGTGTCTAAACGTTTTGTGAGATAGTGCTCGAACATGGGATTTGAGTTACTCAAACACACACACGTCAGTTCGACCGTCGTAGTTAGACGATATATACCAATATACATGAAATGCTCCACAGCATGGTAGTGCAAGGACGGTGGCTTGAGCGCAAATTAGTTTTACGTGATAGTAGACTTGCACTGCATCTACCGCACTCTCTCTTCCCTTACCCGCCTGTGCTCGGTGTCAAGACATAGTCAAGGAGACCGGAGGCGCGATCGGGCGCGGATGAATCATATGCCACCATAGCCATAAAAGGACAACAGTGGGTGGTGCGGCATGAGCCTGCACCTAGGCGTGCCCAAGTTAAGCACGCGCACCCCCAATGTTCGGCATTTGTTATGGGACCGCATCCCAGATTAATAACGTCTGCTACACCCTGATTTGCCTACGGTGTTTGTATAGCGCATCTACTCCGCGACCCGTTTAGGGGGCACAACGCACACACACACATACCAGATTTCTCGGCAGCGAAGTCTCCAACGAGGGTGATAGAGACACGAGGCAGTGGAAGGAAAACACAGTGCCGTGAGTGTAACACAGGAGGAAGGTCATTTGAACTGCAAAATGAAGGATAACTGAAGTTTCGCAAGTACCCCTAGGCAGCTGACGAAACCCTAACCAGAGCATTCTGCTCAGCATGTTCAGCCGACCCACAAAAATGAGATCGACAAGTTGTGTCAACGAAGCCACGAAGAGAACACTGATTATCTGTTTTGACTTCGTTTGTCATAGGATCATTCAAACCTTAATCGGGAGCATGGGAGGGGGGATGTTAGAGTTGGAAATCGAGTCAGGTGACCATTCAGAATCCAAGTTAGACGCTCAATTAGTCGAGTCACATGTCCATGGCCTGCTAAATGCCGTTGAGGAAAGCACTACGATCTAACCTGGTAACTTGGGCATGGCATGAGCCGATTTAGTCGTTCTGTCTCGGTAGAGACGAGTCCGCAATGTATTGACGGGAGGCCTTCCCAAAAAGCAACAGACTCGGTTTCAAAGTTCGAGTGTGCTTACCTACCAGCATCTGTATTTGTCGGTGACACCCCTTGCTCACATTCCTGTCCTGCCTATTGTGGCTGAAAATCAGTGCACCGTCTCCAAACCCCTGCGCGACGTCCGGCGGACTATCTACTCACTGCATGTGACCGAATAGACTGCGATGAAAGTGTCATGCTAACTGAGGCAGCAAACTTACGTTCTGTCTTCCTCGAATCTGGTTTTGACTGTCTATATCATGAATGCACTACTCGGGGCGTGTCTCCGGAAGCTTTAAATGAAATACTGAGTTCGGTTATAAGGTATTATACTTAGCTTGAGTTTTAATATCATGCGTCTCGCAGCTAAATCCCAAGACAAGTCAGTCACGCTAGGATACTGGCTTCTGAATTTACGTCTTTCCAGCCTCCTGGAAAAATCGTACTCGCTAAAAGATGACTGTTTAGGTAGTATGATTTTTCCCTATTTATTTTCGCTGCCCTTATAAATTTACATGTATTTGATCGAAATCATGCAGAAAAATCTCTTTTCTTTTGCTGACTATGTACTTGCCTCAAAGAAAGGGCATCTTTAAGTTTTATAAAAACCTTTCAAGTTTGAGATAACGTTGAACGCCACCTGCCGTTTCAGTTAAGCTTAGGGTTTCAAACCTACAGGTTGTACAGGACAATATTCTATAGTTCATAGTGAACTAAATTGTGCAATGGATATGCACCACATTGTACACGTCCAATGGAACATTAATAAACTGACGAATACAATGCTGTTTGATCATACATTTCACGATCTCGTAAAATCTCGGCCACAAGCTTCCGAGCTGGACGTTATCCTTCTTTTGAGGAGAAAATTTTGAAAATTTTCTACAAACTGAGCGTAGGACACGAGTTTTTGTTCATGCCTTCTATGAAACATGTTTAGATTAATAAGAGTATCGAAGACCATAAATTGACATGAACCATGCTGTGTACCTCTTAGGATGCTGTTTAAACACGGTCTTTCAAAACTCTACATCTACCAATCTTTAAACCGAAAACTGTTTCATTGGTCTGGAACACTTGCTGAAGATGTAATCTACCACAAGAGGGATTGAGAGATATTTGTGCACATGCCATTGGAGACACGCGTCCTACTTAATAAGCCATTTCCATTGAATGTCATTTTTACAGGTCGGAAAGACGTATTAGTGTAACTAAACTACCTTTGGATTATCCTGCATGCTAATCAGTACTGCAAACACAGCAAAAGTATCATTTTTAACGGAAATCATATTTAGAAATTTCAGTAAATCAGTCAAGCCTGCGAGGACACAGCAGCGTGTTTTTCCTGGTCAACAGTCAAGTTTTATAAGGTAAATTTTTAGGGACATACCTCACTCAACGGAACAGTTTATAAACTGTTTACTCAGCCATTTTAAAGATAAGGTCCACCGGGTTACTGATATTACCCGTCTGGGTAAGACCATAGCACGGGGGCGAGATAAGTCAGCGGGGCGCAATGGAAGTGGGTATGTTCCGTCTCGCTGTCAGGACGAATCACAACATTCATTAGTCAGTCCTACTCCTGTCACCCGACATAGTTCTCAACAAGGGTCCTTGGACATGATCTGGAGTACGTGGTGCACATGACGTCAGTTATCTCATTCCATCTATTACCCATAACAGAATCCTCTCTCAGACTGAGCAGGCCCCGTAAACACATCTCAATAACGATGATAGGATGGAGCACGCGGGTTCGAGCCAGAGCAGGCACTATGGTGGTGATTGGCATCTATGCAAATGAGAGAGATAAGATCTTTGCAGTCGATCCCCCCCTCCACCAACTAAAGCACGGAACAGAACCGAGGGAACAGCAGTAAAGGACAGCTGTCGTCATCTCCGCTGTCTACGCCAGCCGGATGGTCGTATAGAGATCGTGAAAACCTTGCTCCCACCCCGCGCGACGAAATGTCGTGCGTAGTTTAACCCGTTAACTACCTAGTCTCAACACGAGATTTTAACCCACAATACGTGAAAATGAAGTGGCTGAAAGCATGAGCACACTAGGGGATAAAGGAAGCCTGTGGTCAACCGAATGGTAGATGTCTTAAATGGTCGACTGTCTACTAGCTTCTGAAACACTGTAAACGCAAAAATAAGAGATTACTCCTCTTGTTCAGGCGCACGTAGTTGGTGGTTAACCTTGCTACCACGGCTCTCGTTCTACCTTCACTGCAAGGATGAAATGGAGACAGGACCGATTGCACCAAAAACTGTACGCATACCTCCTTTTAAACTCTCCAATCAAACGTTCATGCGACAGTTCGACCGTCTTAGTCCGACGATGTCCACCGTATGCTCCATGGGAAAATGGAGCAGGGACGGTGACTTGCGCGTGATTTAGTTTAAAGTGATAGTAGACTTGCGCTGCATCTACCGCACTCTCTCCTCCTCCCCCACCTGAGCCCGGTGTCAAGACAGAGTCAAGAAGACCGGAGGGGGAGAGGACGCAGGTGGCTGGCGCGGCTGGTTCCCCTAAGTCCTAGCCGCTTCTAGGTGTGCCACCACGCCTCCATGTTCGGCATTTGTTATGGGAGCGCAACCCGAATAACGCCTGCCGTGCCCTAATGTGGCCCCCGTGTTGGTCCAACGCATCTACCACGTGGCCCGTTCATGCACGTTCATGCACACACACACACACACACTCACACACACACACACGATAGTTTGACCGTCGTAGTTCGACGATGTCCACCGTATGCTCCGTGGAAGGGGGGAGCAGGGACGGTGACTTGCGCATGAATTAGTTTTAAGTGATAGTAGCCTTGCGCTGCAGCTACCGCACTCTCTCCTCCTCCCCCACCTGAGCCCGGTGTCAAGACAGAATCAAGAAGACCGGAGGGGGGAGAGGACGCAGGTGGCTAGCGCGGTCTGGTCCCCTAAGTCCCAGCCGCCCCTATGCGTGCCACCACACCTCACATGTTTGGCATTTGTTAGTGGAGTGCAACCCGAATAACGCATGCCGTGCCCTGATGTGGCCCTCGTGTTGGTCCAACGCATCTACCACGTGGCCCGTTTACGCGGCAAACACACCCCGACAGTTCGACCGTCGTAGTCCGATGATGTCCACCCTATGCTCCACGGAAGGGTGGTGCAGGGACGGTGACTTGCACGTGAATTAGTTTTAAGTGATAGTAGCCTTGCGCTGCAGCTTCCGCACTCTCTCCTTCTCCCCCAACGGAACCCGGTGTCATGACAGAGTCAAGAAGATCGGAGGCGGGAGAGGACGCAGGTTGGCTGGCGCGGCCGGAGCCGCCCCTGGGCGTGCCACCACACGTGGCTCGAATCCCACAGAGTGGGAGTGCCATAAAGGCCACATTAAGAAGGAGCCATTGCAACCTGATTCTCAGTCCGCCAGTCAGCCACTCCACACAAAACACACATTGGACGGACCACGCGGTCCGAGTTATCCCGTCAGTTGGCAACCTTCCAGGCCACGGCTTTTAGCGCACCGTGATAGTTTCAAGCGCGTCAGATTGTTTATATTAAGGAAAATGCGCTGAGCTCTCGACCTCACTTTCTCCCCCACCCCCACAATCAGACACTGTCCGAGCCGGTCAGTTGTCTGCTGCGGAAGCGGGTGAATTGGCTGACGGATCCGCGTACCCGTCTTCGCACGCCACAGCACGACCTGGCCCCCATACCGCACACACCAGGATTCACAAACTCAGGGAATATGGAGCAGCCATCGCCGTCTGACTCCCAGTCCACTGGTTAACCACTCGACACACACAGCGCATACGCTGAGCCGACGGCGTGGTCTGGTGGAAGCGTCAGATTGGCAGACTTCCCAGCCACGGTTTCTAAGAAACCGTGATTTTCTCAGGTATAGTTTGACCGTCGTAGTCCGACGATGTCCACCGTATGCTCCATGGAAGGGTGTTGCAGGGACGGTGACTTGCGCGTGAATTAGTTTTAAGTGTTCGTAGACTTGCACAGCATCTACCGCACTGTCTTCACTTACCCGTCTGTGCCTTGTGTCAAGACACATTCAAAAAGACTGGATGCGGGGTTCGGGCACAGACGAAGCATCTTCCACGGAGTGGGAGAGCAGGGTGCCGCATGAGTCTGCATCTACGCGTGCCAAACGTGGGCACGCGCGCCCCCCATGTTCGGAATTTGTTCTGTGACTGCATCCCAGTTAATAATAACGCCTGCCGCACCCTGATTTTGTCCCCGTGTTGGTCCAGCGCATTTACCCCGCGGCCCGTTCAGGGGGCACAACACACACAGCAATTCGTCAATTGTTCGCCGCATCCAAAAGGATCCGCTGTTCATATATCCTCGTGACAAAACCAATGGTTCTAGGAAGAATAGCAAGAAAGTGCAGACGTGTAACTGACAGCGTGAACGGACTGCGATGTGCAGAGTAAGAGGTATACAACGGGTTTTGGATGAGACTTTAGACACGGATTCACCGATCGCAGTATAGTGGATTCGCAGGTAACTGACCAGACCGTTAGGTGAATTGACTGCGCAATTGCAATGCTGGTGCCGGTGGTTGTTACGGCAGTGATTTGTATGGCAGGGGTGCACATCGTTGTCTTTTGTGGCTGAATATTGCTCTCCTTACTATCGAATCTATCGATAGTGGTAACGCTTTGCGCTCCGAAGGTCGAGTTGAGCGGGATGTCATGATGGCAGATCTGTAGATGCCCGTCAAGTCTATCTGATACTCTGAGTGTCAGCTGGCAGAAGCAAAAAAATTGAGGACTCTTTTATAGACGGTATGTCGAGTTAGATGCCCTTTATAAATATCAGAACGGTAAATGGAAGGGAAGTTTTGTTAGTCTAAACGGGCTGATGGTCAACAGCGATCGCTTATGACACAAGCGCTAAATAAATATTGGATTTTCTTGCACGTTCCGAAAACTAACTGTTGTGCTCACTTACTGCATGTCTTACAATGGTCTCGAGAATCGACCTCAAAAATTTACGGAATAAAGTTTGTCACCATCCCTAGGAATCCACTTTAGTTCGTCTTATGATTTTGACGCGTCTATTTTTTTATAATACTCATGAACGATATGCATGCATACATACATTTGCTTTGTCTTTGTAGTTTGTTCCTTCGCGCGCCCGGGGATTCGAACTGCTTTCTCGCTTCCTTGCTCGTGAACCCGATTACCTCCTGAAGGATCCTGGCCAACTGCCCCGCCTATTCGACGTCCTGTCAGAGGTTCAAGATCTATTTATTATTATTATTATTATTATTATTACTATTATTATTATTATTATTATTATTATTATTATTATTATTATTATTATTAAAACCTTAACATATAGCTATTACTTGAGTGTCAGTAGGAAACCACAGCTGATTGGTGGTCCATGTTCTCAACCAAATGTCGTCCGGTAGTCTAATTTTCTAGCCAGCTGCCCGAATTTAGCTACCAGAAACCATCAAATGGATTCGAGTATGTTTTCAGTCGTTGGCTGTCAACTTTCCACCATGTAAGGCAGTTTGTTACCCCGCTTGTAGCAAAAGTTTTTTAGGCCAGTGGATGTTTGTGGTTCTTCGGTCACTGACCCCATCTCATTATACGATCTAGGTCTTCTAGTACCGACCAGCGGGGTTAGAGGGAAGATTTACTGTGATACTCAGAGTTTCCAGCCTTGTGCCGGAGGACTGGGAAGAGTCTTCTTTGTTAGCGGCAAATATGCACCATCTCGTAACACCACTATGGTTGGTTATTGTTTTAACAGATTTTACTGACTATGCTCACTGCATTTTTTCGTAAGTAACCGATTTACCTGATCAGTTTGTAGCCATACGTGTGTAACCTGTAGACACGCGGTATCTGCTAGCTCTGATCAAGCTTACTTAAAGCCGACCAACCGTAACCGCAGTGGCGGCAGCAGCAGCAGCAACAACAATAATAATAATAATAATAATAATAATAACAATAATAATAATAATAAAACAGTAGATTTAAAGTCCCATTTTTCTGGTAAAATAAATTCTTAATTGTTGGTAAAATATTCTCCGCACATCGATAAAACTTTAGATTTGAAAAAAGTCAGCTACCTACAAACAGCACTCTTCACTTCGAAGTAGTCATGCCCTAGCATCAACCCTCCTGCACCTGGCATTATTTATTTTTCTTTGTCTCTCTGCGTTACTTTTATTTGAACAACTCATAACTTCGCACTTTTCCCTAAAATGCACGTATTTGGTTGTAGGATATCGCACCAGATTTGAAGACCGCTGCTGCCCACTGTCTGCGTCGCCTAGCTGTAACCTTTCAGGAGGCTCAGAGGCTTAACCATCCGGCTCTGCGCAGCCAACTCGTCAAATTAGAACGTCTGCTCTACGAAAACATGGAACGAGTAGGTCACCGCCGCCGCCGCCGTCGCAGCCTCCCTCCACCAACTTCCGTTTTTAATCATTTGCTGGTTTCTTTTTTTTTAAAGACATACTCTTCCCATGATTTTTCTTGTTCCTCTTTTTTGTAGTCGGATCCTCTCAGTCGGTTGGTTGCGGTCAACTTTGCCGGTGTAATTTACCCTCCGGATCACATTCCCACACGGTATCTAATACTCCAAGCCCTCGGTGACAAGTAATTTCCGCACCTCGTCTTATTTTGCTCCCCCTCTCCTCTGTTATCCACCCTTACCTTGTAAAGCCTTCCAACTGTTTGTAGACCCTACTATCGCAACTGACGGGATGGCTGAATGGATTCACTTATGTGTTATTTCATTTAAACCACTTGTAAAAAACTCGGTGGCCTAGGTGGGATTCGAACTAACGCCAGCAAGAGGAAGGCTTAATATAGGCAACGCTCTGGCCAACTGAGCTACGAGGCCCCCATCGAGAGTCGTGAGTTTACTCACATTTGGGTCAAGTTAACCGCCCAGCCTACTGCAACGTATGGAATCCACCAATTCTGATACAGCAAGCTGACTGCCCAAGCAGGATTTCCTAAGCAATCAATCTAAAGCCCACGAGATGACCACCGGACACATGCACTCTT